>PITA01003307.1:0-110103 GCA_004023965.1 Spilogale gracilis
AAAAAAAAAAAGAATCGGGAACAGGACAAGAATGCCCACTCACATCGCTTTAATTAAACATAGTATTAAAAATCCTAGCCAGACCACTTAAGCAACAAAAAGAAATTAAATGCATCAAAATGGAAAGGAAAAAGTAAAACAGTCACTATTTGCAGATGACAGGGTATTTTAAAGTATATAAAAAACTTTAAAAACTCCACCAAAAACCCATTAGAAAAAACAAATTCAGTAAAGTTGTAGGACACAAAACTCAATATACAAAAATTTGTTGCATTTCTATTCACTAATAATTAATGATCAAAGAAAAATAAAGAAAATAATCCCATTTACAATTGCATTAATGCAAATGAAAATATTTGCAAATCATATCTGATAAGGGGATGATATCCAAAACATATGAAGAAAAACAGACCTAGGAATAAATTTAACCAAACAGGTTAAAGACCTATACACTGAATAAGACAAAGATTTAAAAAACTGAAGGAGACATAAATAAATGGAAAGATATTCTGTGCTCATGGATTGGAAGATTAATGTTAAAATGATCATACTGCCCAAAGAAATCTATAGATTCAATGCAATTCCTACCAAAATACCAGTGTCATGTTTTGCAGAAATAGAACAAACAATCCTAAAATTTGCAAGGAACCACAAAAGACTCCAAATAACCAAAACACTCTTAAGAAGAAGAAAGCTGGAGGCGTCATGCTCCCTGATTTCAAACCAAATAACAAAGCTATAGTAATCAAAATAATACGGTATTGGCATAAAAATAGACACATAGATGAATGGAAAGGAATGAAGAGTCTAGAAATAAATCCATGCATATATGGTCAATTAACTTACATCAAAGGAGGCAAGGATATAGAATGGGGAAATGACAGTCTCTTCAATAAGTGATGCAGGGAAAACTGGATGGCCAGAAGCAAGAGAATGAAATTGGACTACTATCTTACACAATACACAAAAATTAACTCTAAATGGATTGAAGACTTGAATCTAAGACCTGAAACCATAAAACTCCTGGAAGAAAACACAGGCAGTAAGCTCCTCATCGTCCATCTTGGTAATGATTTTTTGGAAGACACCAAATCAAAGGCAGCAAAAGCAAAGATAAACAAGTGGGACCATATCAAACTAAAAGCTTCTCCACGTGGGGTGCCTTTGTGGCTCAGGTGATTAAGCATAGGCCTTCAGGTCAGGTCATGATCCCAGTGTCCTGGGTTCGAGCCCCGAATTGGGCTCCTTGCTCAGCAGGAAGTCTTGTTCTCTCACTCCCTCTGCCTACAGCTTCACCTACTGTGCTCTCTCTCTCTCTGTCAAAAAAAGCTTCTCTATAGCAAAGGAAACCATCAACAAAATGAAAATGCAACCTATTGAATGGGAGAAAATATTTGCAAATCATATCTGATAAGGAGATGATATCCAAAATATATGAAGAACTCATACAATTCAATAGCAAAAAAAAAAAAAAAATCTGATTAAAATATAGACAGAGAATCTGAAAAAAGATTTTTCCAGAGAAGACATGCAGATGGCCAACAGTACATGAAAATATGCTCAACATCATTCATCGGAGAAAGGTAAATCAAACCCACAAGATATCCCCTCACACCTATTAGAATGGTTACTACCAAAAAGACAAGAAATAGCCAGTGTTGGTGAGGAAATGGAATAAAGGAAACCCTTGTGCATTATTGGTGGGAATGTAAACTGGTTCAGCCAATTTAATAAACAGTACAGAGGTTCCTCAAAAAATTAAAAATAGGAGTCCCTGGGTGGCTCAGTTGGTTAAGCATCTGACTCTTGATCTCAGGCTCGTGAGTTCAAGTACCACATCCAGTATGAAGCCTACTTAAAAATATATACATTAGGGGCGCCTGGGTGGCTCAGTTGGTTGAGTGACTGCCTTCGGCTCAGGTCATGATCCCGGAGACCCGGGATCGAGCCCCACATCGGGCTGCCTGCTCGGCGAGAAGCCTGCTTCTCCCTCTCTCACTCCCCCTGCTTGTGTTCCCTCTCTGGCTGTGTTTCTCTCTGTCAAATAAATAAAATCTTTTTAAAAAATTATATATATATATATATATATATATATATATATTAAAAATAGAAGTATTGTATGATCCAGCAATTCTACTTCCGGGTATATATGTGAAGGAAAGGAAAACAGGATCTCAAAGAAATATCTGCACACCCATGTTCATTGCAGCATAATTTACAATAGTCAAGATATGGAAACAACCCAAGTGTGTATCAGTGGATGAAGAGATAAAATGTGGTAAATACCCACAATAGAATATTATTCAGCCATTTGTCCAAAAAAAGGAAATCTTGCCATTTGTCACAACATGGATGGACCTTAAACTAAGTGAAGTAAATCAGACAGAGAAAGGCAAATACCTTATGATCTCACTTACATGTGAAATCCAAACAAACCAAAGCTCATATATACAGAGTATAGTCTAGTGGTTGCCAGAGGTGGGGTTGGCAAAATGAAAAAAAGGGGAAAAGCTACAAATTTCCAGTTACAAAGCAAGTCATGGGGATGGTGTGGTGACTATAGTTAATAATACTGAATTGCATTTTTTTGAAAGTTGCGAAGAGGATAGATCTTAAAAGTTCTTGTGGCAAGAAAAAAATATTTGGTAGCTATGTACGGTGATGGATGTTACCTAGACGTAATGAGGTGATTATTTCACAATATATACAAATGTTGAATGATCACCCCGTACCATTTGAAACTAATATGACAGTCACAAAGCCTTGTCCTCTTTCTCATTGTGGGAAGATTCGTAGGTCCATGAATATTTTCTAAAGGTTCACTGCCTTTAGCCCATCCGGATATAAATTGGTCCAATTTTTTTTTTTACATATTCTTCAAGTTTTCATGACATCTGATTTTTTTCCTCCTTTGTTCACATGGTTCACCTACTCTAACTGGTCAGTGATAAATCTCTTTCTTAAAAATAGAAGTGAAAACCTAGCATTTCCCAAGTCATCTGTTCCTTTGTTCTTATATTCTTTTGTCTATTGTTATAATCTGAAAAATGATTGCCATTTGTGTTTTACATTTCTCAAAAACTGTGTTTTCTTCTTGCCCCATTATGTACATTTCACAATGGATGCTTTACCTTCAGTCCTAGCCTACAAAATGACTCTCAGATACCTAGAAAACCTACAGCCAGTTTCAAGAGCTTTCTCTGAGTGAGCAGTGAGAGATTATAATTAAGCAGCTGTGTGGAGCTTTTAAAAAGGAAAAATTCAACAGGAAAGTATAACCACAATGAACTCATGATTATTTATAAGATAGAAGTGTATGAATAATTGAAATTCACAGGTTATCCTAATAAAATCAGCTTCCATCTTTGTCCATTCAGGCTGTCTTAACAAAATACCACAGATGAGGTGGCTTATAAACAACAGAAATCTATTTCTCATGGTTCTGAAGGCCAGAAGTGGGAGATGCCGAGGACTTTTTCTAGGTTGCACTCATTGCTTCTTCACATAGTGGAAGGGCCAATGAGCTTGCTCAGTGGTCTTTTATAAGAGCACTGATCCCATTCCTGGGGTCTCCACCCTCATTACCTAATCACCTCTCAAAGGCCCCACCTCCAATACTGTTACTTTATGGGTTAGGTTTCAACATAAGACTTTGGGAGGGACACATTCAAACTATAACTCACCCCCTCTGTTTAAATTCCGACTGAATTTGCAATTCTCATTCTCCAAAATTTGGAAAGGTGGCAGGACTATAAAATTCACTGGTGTAGTTAGCACAGGGGTTATTGTTATAAGTCAAATGTACCCACATGAAGGATTAGGGGGACTCCCATGAGAACACAACCACATATCTAAATATGTGAGTCCTAGGAATTTCTCAGTAGGACTTTTTCGTCAGTTGAAAAATAAAAGCAGGTATCAGATTGAAAGCCTGTTCAAGAAACACCATTTCTTTAAGCAGTCCATCCTTGAATACAAAAATCAGTTTGAAAGATGTGCTGAGGGGCGCCTGGGTGGCTCAGTTGGATAAGCGACTGACTTTGGCATGATCCCGGAGACCTGGGATTGAGTCCCACATCAGGTTCCCTGCTCGGCGGGAAGCCTGCTTCTCCCTCTCTCACTCCCCCTGCTTGTGTTCCCTCTCTGGCTGTGTTTCTCTCTGTCAAATAAATAAAATCTTTAAAAAAAAAAAAAGAAAGAAAGAAAGATGTGCTGAAAACTTAAGTATAAGGACGAATAGGAGATCCCTCTGACCAGCATAGAACAGTGGTTCCACCAAATGCCATGCTCCCCTCCCTTATCAGTATCACCTGTGAACTTGTTAGAACTTGAAATGCTTTAACCTCCCTCCCACCCTAACCCTACCAATCAGAAACTTCCAGGTTAGGGCCCTAGGATGTAACTTTTAAACAAGTCTGTCAGGCGATTCTGAAGCAGAGTAAAGTTTGAGAACTGCTGGTATAAAACACAGGGAGAGCATACTTAAAGGGCAACTCTTCATCATACCTAAGTTACATTCCTCCAATTTTAAGTAGCCTTGGGATTTGGCCATCTGCAGCTTCTCTATGATTTTTCAAAGCAAAAGCTTTAAGACCTGCATTACAAAGGCCATATATGACACCCTGTTATCAAAATAATTCCTGATGTAAGCATATTCTGTTTGCTGTTCTCTGTGTCAGTCGTCAGAACCTAACTCTGCCACAGAAAACTCCAGCTCTTATTCTTCCCTTTATCCTCTACTGCTCCTTAATTCTTTGGGATTCTCTGTGGTCCACAGGCTTTGACAATGAATTTCAATTTCTAATTGTTCCTCAGTACTTGTAGAAATATCACTGATAAACAGTGAAATCTCCAAAGCTAAGTAGCATTAGGAAAAGTAAATAAGGGGCCTTGTCTGTAGCCTGAATATTCAGTTCTGCAATATGAAGACGTGCATTTTCTATTCTAGGCTTATTTACAGTTCTTCAGCATATTCCACTCTCATCCTTTTGACTGTGTTTCATGGAGTTAGAGTATGATGCCTTTAAGGTAAAATAATTGCCATTACTTATCAATTTGCCTTTATTTTATCTTGAAAATAAGAGCATAGGCAGTTGACCATTTAAGAGCTCTTTAAAAATGTATCCATCCTGGATGCCTAGGTGGCTCGAGCATCCAACTCTTGACTTCCACTCACATCACGATCGTAGGGTCCTGGGATGGAGGCCTGCATCAGGCTCCCTGCTCAGTGGGGAGTCTGCTTGAGGATTCTCTCTCACCAACCCCTTTTTTTGCCCCTCCCCCATGCATGCACACACCCTCTCTCTCAAATAAATAAATAAATCTTTTTTAAAAAATGTATCAGTCTAGGGGCGCCTGGGTGGCTCAGTTGGTTAAACAACTGCCTTCGGCTCAGGCCATGATCCCGGAGACCTGGGATCGAGTCCCACATCGGGCTCCCTGCTCAGCGGGAAGCCTGCTTCTCCCTCTCTCACTCCCCCTGCTTGTGTTCCCTCTCTGGCTGTGTTTCTCTCTGTCAAATAAATAAAATCTTTAAAAAAAAAAAGTATCAGTCTTGGAAGTTGGATTCTCCCTGGTATCACTAAATATTACAGAAAGCAATACATTTTTAGATATTGGAATGCCTGTTTCTTCCCCTTTTCTTAAACCTACAAGCTGTCTTTTACTATAGTAAGTAAAGCAAATAAACAATGATCATCGTACAGTGAACTGTTGCTTAATTTTGTAACAGTGGAAATCTCTCTAACACAGTGGTTCTCATCCTTGGTTGCATATTACAATCACCCAAGGAGCTGTTGTAAATACCAATGTATGTCCATGCTGGGTCCCAGAACAATTAAACAAAAATCTTTGGGGTTGGAAACCAGATACCAGTAATTAGGCTTTCTCCAAGCAATTCTAGGGCAGTTAAGTTTGAGGACCACTGTTTAAGTTGATCAAGGCCCTTTAAGAGAAAGGATCATATTCAGTGTAGTTAGACGAGACACAGAATCTGAGGATGTGAGTGATGCACCTAGTGATTATTACTGATTGCTACATCCTTAGCTCATGACCATTTTGCATCACTCCATTTTGTTCAAAAACCCTCAGTGGCTAGACAAAAACTAACTCAAAATGGATCAAAGACCTAAACGTAAGAGCTAAGTATAAAACTCTTAAAAAAGAAAGCATAGGGGAAAAATTCATGACAGTGGATTTGGCAGTTACATCTTGGATACAACATCAAAAGCACAGGCAACAAATTAGACTACATCAAATTAAAATTTTTGTGCATGGAAGAACACAATCTATGGAATGGGAGGAAATATTTGCAAATCATGTATCTGATAAGGGGTTAGTATCCAGAATCAAAAAAGAATGCCTATAATCCAACAACAAAGAAACAAATAACCTAGTTTTAAAATGGGCAGATGTCTGGGTGCCTGGGTGGTTCAGTTGGTTAAGCATCTGTCTGCCTCCAGCTTGAGTCATGATCCTGGAGTCCTGGGATCAAGCCCTGAATCCGACTGCTTCTCTGTCTCCCTCTCCCCCAGCTCGTGTCCCCCCCCCAAATAAATAATTTTTAAAATCTTTAAAACAAAAAAGAAATGGGCAGAGGTCTTGATTAAACATTTCTCCAAAGATATACAAGTGACCAGCAAACACAGGAAAAGACGCTCAATATCACTCATCATTAGGGAACTGCAAATCAAAACCACAATGACATACCACTTCACAGTCATTAGGATGGCTATTTTTATTATTTTTTTTAAGAATGTATTTATTTATTTGAGAAAGAGAGCATGAGAGAGAGAGCACAAGCAGAGGGGAGGGGCAGAGGGAGAAGCAGACTCCCCACTGAGCAAGGAGCCTGACGTCGGATTCAATCCCAGGACCCTGGGATC
This sequence comes from Spilogale gracilis, assembly GCA_004023965.1. Lineage (NCBI taxonomy): Eukaryota > Metazoa > Chordata > Mammalia > Carnivora > Mephitidae > Spilogale > Spilogale gracilis. The sequence continues at coordinate 6,885 of PITA01003307.1, forward strand.
ACAACCTGAGCTAAAGGCAGATGCTTCATAAACCAAGCCACCCAAGTGCCCAGGATGGATTTTTTTTTTTAAGATTTTATTTATTTGACAGCAAGAAACACAGCAAGAGAAGGAACACAAGCAGGGGGAGTGAGAGAGGAAGAAGCAGGATTCCCGTTGAGCAGGGAGCCCGGATGTGGGGTTCCATCCTGGGACTCCGAGATCGTGACATGGCCGAAAGCAGAGTCTTAACAACTGAGCCACACAGGGGCCCCAAGGATGGCTATTGTTTTTTAAAAAAAGAAAAGAAAAGAATGTTAGTGAGGTTTTGGAATAACTGGAATCCTGTTGATGGGAATGTAAAATGGCACACCTGCAAAGGAAAGCAGTGTGGTGTTTCCTCAAAAACTTCAAAATAGGGCGCCTGGGTGGCTCAGTGGGTTAAAGCCTCTGCCTTCGGCTCAGGTCATGATCTCAGGGTCCTGGGATCGAGGCCCGCATCTGGCTCTCTGCTCTGCAGGGAGCCTACTTCCTCCTCTCTCTCTGCCTCTCTCTCTGCCTACCTGTGATCTCTCTCTGTCAAGTAAATAAATAAATAAATATGAAATGAATATCTTCCAAAAAAAACTTCAAAATAGGGGCACCTGGGTGGCTCAGGTGGTTAAGCGAGTGCCTTCGGCTCAGGTCATGATCCTGGAGACCAGGGATCGAGTCCCACATCAGGCTCCCTCCTTGGCAGGAAGCCTGCTTCTCCCTCTCTCACTCCCCCTGCTTGTGTTCCCTCTCTGGCTGTGTTTCTCTCTGTCAAATAAATAAAATCTTAAAAAAAAAAAAAAAGCAACTTCAAAATAGAACTGCCATGTGACCTAGAAATTCCACGTCCAGGTATATACAGTTATGCCCTGAAACAGGACGTAGAGAAGACATTCATACACCCATGTTCATAGCAGCATTATTCATTATAGTCAAGAGAAAGAAACAACCAAAATGTCTATTGACTAATGAATGTATAAATAAACTGTGGGAAAGGTACTCATTTATGTTCTGAGTAGGAGGCAGACTCAAAACAGTACTATTGTTATTGGTATATGAGTACTTTGTTAATAGCACCCAACATTGAGTGAGTATTCACTATGTACTCAGTACAATGTTACCCACTCGTGGCAACTCAGATGCTCCTCTCAGACCTCCAACCACATCAATCTGCTGGCCTTGGCTACTAACCTCTAAAACTATGTCCTGTTTGGGCCAAGCTTCCCCTGGCCTGCTCCCAGGCAGGCCTGAGCATTGGTAGAGATACAAAGGTAAGCCCAGTCCTGGGGATACCCAGCTTCCCTGGCAGGCAGCTCAGTGGCTTGAGGTCTTCCCAGCAGCCTTGTCAAAGCATACACAGCCTGCATGGGAGTTGAGGACACTTCCAGCCAGCCTGCCTTCTTTCTTCACCTCACTGACGGTCAGACCAGCATTGTGGTCTGATGGCTCTTCCTGCCCTTTCCAGCTTCTTCTCTGTCATCTCTCTCAGGGGCAAATCTAAAAAGTAACCCTGTGTCTTTAATGCTGCCTCTCCCAGGACCTGCCTTCACACAGTAAATGCATTATTTCAACCAATGCTTATAACGAAAATTATACCATGATCATCTCTACTTTATAAATAGGAAAACTGAGGTTTGGAGAGGTCATAAACTCATCATTGGCAGGACTAGGATTTGAACTCTAGTTTTTCGGACCCTAAAACCAGTACACAAGTATCACAAATGGTAATGTGAACGGTCTCTTTACTTACTACTTTATTTGTTCTGCTTAATTTGGGAAAAAATGCTCTAAATACAGGAAAATACAGAGAATAATAAATTTCCACAACCTATTACAATTAGAAGAATGATTGGGTTGTCTTATGAGCTCCTGATTTTTAAAAATATTTGAATAATAAAACACTCCAAAATTATGATAGAATATCCAGCCCCAGGCCCATGGCCTTTCCTCTCTCCGCATCAGCAACCATTTTCACGATTTTGCTGTGTGTCCTTCCTTTCCATATTTTTGGTAATTTTAATATATACATTTGTATCTATAAAAATACATTATATGTTTAAATTTTACATTAATGGATATTGTCTGTGTGTCTTTTTTGCTGCCTGCTATTTTAAAGGAAAACTATTATTTTTTAAATTGGCTCATATAATTAGTTCATAATTAGGAGGCAATTTTGTCTCACGAAGGGAAATCTGGTGATATCTGGAGATGGTTTCAGTTGTCACAGTGTGAACGGAGAAAGAAGAGCTACTGGCCTCAAGTGGGTGGAGGCCAGAGATGCTGCTGAATACCCTACAATGCACAGGACAGCTCCCCACAAGAAAGAATTTTCTGGTCTAAAATGTCGATAGTGCCCAGGTTTAAAAACCCCCACTAAACTAGTGATTCTCAAAGTGTGGTCCCTAGGCCAGCAGCAGGAACAGGGGAATTTGTTAGAAGGGAAATTCTAGGGCTTTGCTCCTCACCCAATCAATCAGAATCTCAGGGGTGGAGTCCAGCCATCCACTGTTTAACAAACCCTCCAGGTGATTCAGATGCACACCAGAGTGAGAACTGCTGACTTAAACTAATGAATAGTATTTAACTGTGACTAAATTCTATAGAAAAACCCCAATTTTTAAAAAAGATTTTATTTGTTTATTTGGCAGAGAGAAACACAGCAAAAGAGGGAACACAAGCAGGGGGAGTGGGAGAGGGAGAAGCAGACTCCCTGCTGAGCAGGGAGCCTGAAGCGGGGCTCAAATCCTGGAATCATGACCTGAGCTGAAGGCAGACGTTTAATGACTGAGTCACCCTTGTGCCCCCCAAGAAAGAATTCTTGAGAGTCTTTGGTGCAAAATGATGGCTTATTAAAAAAACTGGAACAGGACTGTATGCAAAAAGAGCTGCTCCGCAGGGACTGTGAGGGGTGGCTGATTTTATACTATGGGGTTGGAGGAGGTAGAGAAAGGGAGGTTTCAAAAGAATTTTCTTTTTCATTTTTTTTAAAAGATTTTTTATTTAGGGGCGCCTGGGTGGCTCAATTGGTTAAGCGACTGCCTTCGGCTCAGGCCATGATCCCGGAGACCAGGGTTCAAGCCCCGCATCGGGCTCCCTGCTTGGCGGGAAGCCTGCTTCTCCCTCTCTCACTTCCCCTGCTTGTGTTCCCTCTCTGGCTGTGTTTCTCTCTGCCAAATAAATAAAGTAAATCTTTAAAAAAAATTATTTATTTATTTGACAGAGAGAGAGATCACAAGTAGGCAGAGAGGCAGGCAGAGGGAGAAGGAAACAGGCTCCCCGCTGAGCAGAGAGCACGACCTCTACGGGATTTTCATATGTTAAAGAAGACTCACAGCATACCGGAGTCCTTGCCATTGTCAAGTTAAGGCCCTTTTTCCCTCTAGTAAGGTATTAACATGAAGATTACATCCTGCCTGCTTCAAGTAGCTATGAATGGGCAGCAGATTATAAGGACATTTAATTGTACCTACATTTCCTTCTGGAAGCTAGGTTATTGATACAAATGCTTTGTTCTTGGGCCCCTGGGTGGCTCAGTGGGTTAAAGCCTCTTCCTTTGGGCTCAGGTCATGATCTCAGGGTCCTGGAATCCAGGCCTGCATTGGGCTCTCTGCTCAGCAGGGAGCCTGCTTCCTCCTCTCTCTGCCTGCCTCTCTGCCTACTTGTGATCTCCCTCTCTGTTGAATAAATAAATAAAATCTTTTAAAAAAGAAAAAAAGAAATGCTTTGTTCTTGTAGATTGCTAAGACATTTATTTGTAAACTGAGAGAGACTCATGTCTTGCAGGATTGTGATCTCTAGAATTTAACTATTTATTTTTTCTTTCCTTAGCTTCAGGGCAGCCAGGAGTGCTTGAGGAATGACACATCTATTCCGTGGGGGTGGGGTTGTGGGGCGCCAGCTTCTGCTTTGTCTTTAGTTTGCCTTGTGTTCTCTCATGACTATGGCCTGGAATCTCTGCAGCAATCACAGGGTTTCCCTTGTTCATCCCCTGTTTTCCAGGGATCATTCTCCTTCGTGCCTGATGTCCATCGCCTTAAAAACTGATGCGGGTCGCAGCAACGGCCACAACTGCCGAACTGTGGAGAGAGCCAAGGGGCCCTTCAACAGATGAGTGGATAAAGAAGATGTGGTCCATATATACAATGGAATACTACACCTACATCAGAAAGAGTGAATACTCAACTTTTGTAGCAACATGGACTGGATTGGAGGAGATTATGCTGAGTGAAATGAGTCAAACAGAGAAAGTCAAGTGTCATATGGTTTCACTTACTTGTGGTGCATAAGGAGTAACATGGAGGACAGTGGGAGAAGGAAAGGAAATGTGAACTGGGGTAAATCAGAGAGGGAGAGACTTTGGACTCTGAGAAACAAACTGAGGGTTTGGGAAGGGAGAGGGTGGGAGGATGGATGAGCCTGGTGGTGGGTATTAAGGAGACCATGTATTGCATGGAGCATTGGGTATGAGGCATAAACAATGAATCTTGGAACACTGAAAAAATAAAATGAATTATTTTTAAAAAAATGATGAGGGAACAAAGCAGAAAACAACAAACATTGACAATGGCAAGGCCTCTGGTATCCTTTGAGTCTTCTTTAACATCTACAAATCCTTTTGAAAACCTCCCTTGCTCCCTTTTCCTTACCTCCCCCTACCCCATAGTATATAATCAGCCACCCCTTACAACCCCAGTGCAGCAGCTCTTTCTGCCCATGGGTCCTGCTCCCTCCTGTCCCTGTGTTATGCCCAGATTAAGAGATCCCCAAAGACCACCAGGGAGTCTGATGCAAAAGCAAAGAGCCTTTATTCGAGCTAGCTAGGGCTCAGTCTCCCACACCCACCCAACGCAGCAGAGAGATGCTGAGAAAGAGAAGGAGCCCCGAGTTTCAGTTTTGAGAGCACAGTTGTTTTATAGGGGTCTGAGGGCAGTTGGTGGGGTGAAATTCGTGGCTTATGCTGATTGGCCAGGAGCCAGTGAGTCTGGTGGTGAGATGTGATCAGCTTACTTTAGTAATGTCCTTCTGTACTCTTTATTGGCTAACTAGGGTGGGCAAGGCCAGGGTTGGGCAATATTCTTACATTCTCGTGCGGTTTTTCTGGGGAGGCGTCAAGCTGGGGATTTGCACAAAATGGAGTTAGTCTTATTCTGCCCTTTCACCTGTGCTTTAATACACCACCATTTTGGGGCGCCTGGATGGCTCAGCCGGTTGAGCAACTGCCTTCAGCTCAGGTCATGATCCCAGAGACCCGGGATCGAGCCCCACATTGGGCTCCCTGCTCGGCAGGAAGTCTGCTTCTCCCTCTCTCACTCCCCCTGCTTGTGTTCCTTCTCTGGCTCTGTTTCTCTCTGTCAAATAAATAAAATCTTTAAAAAACAATAAAATAAAATAAAATAAATAAACCACCATTTTGCACTAAAGTTGCCTCAAGAATTCTTTCCTGGTCATCAGCTCACCTCACTCCACCGAACCCCATCTATATTCCAAAACCCTACCTAAAACTGTTAAATTATGTGTTTTTTATTTCTGAGGGCATTTTGGACCCTTTCTGGGGATCCAAAAATTCTAACCATACATTTGGGAGATGCTAGTTACCTTTAAACAGCAATGAACTCAGCAAGAAATGTTTTGAAATTATTTTGAGAATTCTTAAGTCTTCATTATTTGTTCAGTGAAAACATTATACAATGTAAATCTCTAATGTTTTGGTCCCTGTGCTGTACATAAGCTTAAATATATTTTAGGCTTACACTTTACTTCTGCTTTTAAAAGGGCAGAATAAGACTGACTCCATCTTGTGTGCTGCACCCTCCATCTTGTGTAAATCCCGAGAAAAACCCCTCCCCAGAAAAACTGCCCCAAATTTGCCCAACCCTGGCATAGCCCACCTTATGCAACTGACTCCTGCCCAATCAGCATAAGCTACCAACATCACCCCACCAACTGCCACCCACCCCCTATAAAACTGCTGTGCTTTTGAAAATCACTCTCTTCTCTGCATTACACCACTGAGTTGGCAGGTGTGGGAGACTGAGCTAGAGCTAGCTCGAATAAAGGCTCTTTGCTTTTGCACCAGACTTGGCTCCCCAGTGGTCTTTGGGGATCTCGAAATCTGGGCATATCACTTTCACAAAGATTTAGAAGGAACTGAATAATGAGACTTGGAAAAACAGTATCATGAAATGCTTAATTGGGTAACTTTACCAATTATATTTAATACGTTAAAATTTCTAGCTTAATGATGAGTCATTATATACAAAGATTCTGGATAGGACTATTTTTAAAATTTATATTGGGAAAGGTTTTTTCTTAATATCTTGCCTTTACAAGTTCTAGAACTTTAGGAAATGTTTAAATGAAAGGAAAGGTAACAAAAATTATAGTAATTAATGAACATTAAGGACAAAAGTTAAAATACCCATTCAGAGCTTCAAATAAATATAAAGCTATATCTTTTATTATAATTTGAATTGAATATGCTCTAATGCTCTAATGCACACTAAAATCTATCAAGTTTAATTATTTTATAAATGATAAAATAATTACAAGTTTCCAAAAATGAGGGCAGGAATTACAGTAAGTGCTTTTGGAGCATTGAATTCTATTCAGGATTTGAATTTTTTTTTCCCTTAGTAACTGGTAATACTTTAGTGAATAGTTTAACAAATTATTTCTTAAAACTTTTTCCATCCATGATAGGTACTTTTAACGTATTGTATGGCTGGGAAGAAAAATAAACATGTAAGAACTTGAAGATAAAGACTAAGCCAATAGGAAGGATTTACCTTTCCAAAAGTGCATTCCTTTATCCTGCCACTATACAGCAAAGTAACAGCCAAACAGGCAATCAACCAAAGGGGGAGAAAAATTAACAACCAACACTTTTAAGACCACCTCATTAATATTCACAGGTAACTGTCTATAAGGCTCTAGAGATACACTAATTAACTGTGAATACTTACTTGAGAAAAAGCCTATTTGCCTAACCATGAAAGGAGAGATAAAACTAGCTCTTTGATGGGTGAAAATTAATGCAATTTGAACTGTGAAAGGGTAAGGTTGCAGGTTGTCGGAAACAAAATGAACCAAATAAAGAAACTCAGATTCCAAATCAAACCCTTTTCTGCATTTTGGGTCCTCCAGTTTTGAGTCATACAGTTACCGTGTCCTACCAAATACAGAAACCAGTGAACAGGATAAATTGGACACCTGACAGCCTTCTGGTTAAGCAGTTTTTGCAGGCTCTTTCACCGAAACTATCAAGAAATTTCTACTTGAGTTGAATAGAACTACAAGACTGAAGTTTCTTATAAAAAAAAAATGATTACTTACTATTGTATCAATTTGGAGACTCCTGGGGTCAGTGAAAACAAGCAAGGTAAATTTGCCCCGTAGGAAATGCATCATATCAGGCACAGAATTCATCTTAATCTTCTATGTCTTCCGAACAGATAATTTCTGCTCACACAAGGATATTGCTTATTCTTTAGGAGGGAAGCTTTAATCCTTTCCTTTAAAAAAAATAATTTGTAATAGTTCTGACACAGGCTACAATATGAATGAATTTTGAAGACATTATGCTAAGGGAAATAAGCCAGTCACAAAGGACAACTCTTGGATGATTCCACTCATATGAGGTACTTTCAGTCATCAGATTCATAGAGACAGAAAGTAAAATGGTGGTTATTGGGGGCTGGGGAAAGGGGAATGGGAGAATGTTGTTGAACTCATAAAAGGTTGAATTTTACAAGATGAAAAGAGTTCTGGAGATAGGTGCATGACAATGTGAATGTACTTAACACTACTGAGCTATACATTTAATAGGGGTGAAGCTAGCAATTTAATGTTATATATATTTACTACAGTCTAAAATATAACAAACCAACTAACCTATTGCCAACAATAATTTCCAGTGTTTTTTTCACCATGGCACACACAGAAATGATCACTAGCACACTAGGGTAAATGAGCAAAGTTGTTTGAGGTCAGAGTTGACCAGCTGGAGTCTCTGGTCATCTCAGGCTCCATGTTTATCCCAAAGGCTGAAAGGGTCAACCTCTTGGCACTTCAGTCACCCATTCCCAGACTCTTAGTTGGGAGGATCTGTTCATGTTCTTCAGTCTATTCTCTAAGACTCTTCATAGTGTGGCCTGACTCTCTCTCTTCATACAGCTTTTTCATTGCATGTATCTGCAATCCAACACAAACCTGTTTAAATAAAAAAAAGCAAGGGTCTGGGTGGGTCAGAGGGTTAAGCCTCTACCTTCAGCTCAGGTCATGATCTCAGGGTCCTGGGATTGAGACCCACATCAGGCTCTCTGCTCAGCAGGGAGCCTGCTTCCCCCTCTTTCTCTGCCTGCCTCTCTACCTCTTGTGATCTCTGTCTCTGTCAAATAAATTAATAAAATCTTAAAAAAACAAAAACAAAAACAAAAAAAGCAAGGTATTGACTTAGAGACCTAAGTAATTGACTACAGGAAGAATGCTTTGAGGGGTGTAAACAATATTTTTGGACTCATGTTCATCTACCATTTGACTTTACATTCTGCTGGATGTCAGCTTTGCTTTTCAGAAATGTTCTAAATTACTGACTCTCAATCAGAAGTAGAGCTGCTTTGCAAAATGTTTAACATCTCTAGTCTTAACATTTTTGTACATACCTCCTGATATAGAAAGTTTTCTAGGGAAATGATCTTCATCAAGTGGTCCCACTCTGCTTTTTAAACCTTAATTTGTTTAGAAATCACCTAGGATTTTGTTAAAATAATTCTTTAGGGGTGCCTGGATGGCTCAGAGGGTTGGGCCTTTGCCTTTGGCTCAGGTCGTGATCTCAGGGTCCTGGGATCAAGGCCCATGTCGGGCTCTCCACTCAGCAGGGAGCCTGCTTCCTTCTCTCTCTCTCTCTCTGCCTGCCTCTCTGCCTACTTGCAATCTCTCTGTGTCAAATAAATAAATAAAATCTTTTAAAAATAAAAATAAAAAAATAATTCTTTAGGTTTGGGGTAGGCCCTACCTTTTGCATTTCTAATAACCCGGTGCTGCTAAAGGGAGGGAGCCCTGATCACAGAGAAAGAAGTAATAGAAAGAGAAAGAGAGATAAAGAGTGAAAGTGCACACAGGGAATTACACAAGAAAAACTCTTTCCCCAAAGCCATTGAGTGGGAAAGGGAAAGGAGCTGAATACCACAAGTTTTTGTAAACAGTGGGGCAGAGTCTAAACGTCCACACCATTCCCAGGGTTGTAACTGATGAGTTTGCCAATGTTCTGGTGGGGAAGGAGGGTGGAGACCTGGGAGTGGGCAGTGTGGTCTGAAGATATCCTGCGTTGAATGGGGAGAAAAATCCCCTGTTTGCAGTTCATTTGGGAGTGGTGGGATGGCCTCTCTGGCAACACTGGCATGCTGCCCTGTTCCCTAGCACAGGAACAAAGACCATGCTGAGGGCAGCAAACTGGTACAAGCTTTTAGCTGAACTTTACCATAAACTCCCTGCTGCATTATTGTGCAATCAATTTCCAGGACAAGATGGCACTGGCCAGAATGCCACAAGACCCTTCCCCAGAGGATCAGCACAGATCCACAATATGAAGATCTCTACCATTTGGAGTTTTGAAACCTAGCCACACACCTGAAATAAAACACAAGAGTGCCGGGCTGCCTGCCAGGCAGACAGCTTAGAGGCAGGAAGGGTGAGGGCAGAGATCTGGCAGAAGCTGGGGACACAAGAGGGATGATTGTTTGCTCTTCTGTGAGAGCTTCCTGAAGAGCAGTTGGTGCAAGCTCCCCACTCCAGAAACTACAGAGTGAGGCGAAGTCATTTTCCCGCCCCATCAGCACTGACTGACTTCATCAAGCAAAATAGCACCACCCCAAGAAGGTTGGATCCACTTACACCAAGCCTAACCCCCCACACCCTGTAGGTGCATCTCCACTTAGGGCAAGTCCACCTGAGAATCAGAGCAGCAGGCCCTTCTCCCAAAATACCAGCACAAAACCTCCCTCACATGTACCAAGTTTACTGATCATAGAGTGCTACAAAACTTCAGCTCTACAGGAAATAGGATCTAGCTTCTCCTTTTTTTTTTTTTAACCTCTTCTTAATATAGCCATTACTCTCAGGAACAAGAATACAACCAGCTTTCCTAACAATCTCTCTCTCAGACACACACATGCATACACGCACATGCACACACACACAAAAGTGATCCAGAAATAGTGACAAGATGGAGGAATTCACCACAAAATGAAGAACAGGAAGAGTTCATGACCAGAGATTTAATCAATACAGATAAAAGTAAGAACTGAACCAGAATATAAAATAATACTCATAAGGATACTAGCTGGGCTTGAGAAAAGCAATGAAGACACTAGAGAATCCCTTATTACAGAGGTAAAAGAACTAAAAACTATTAAGACCAAAATAAAAAATGCTATAACTGAAATGCAAAACCAAATGGATGCAATGACAATGAGGAAGGACAAAGCATCAGTAATATAGAAGATAAAATTATGGAAAACCACAAAGTTGTAAAAAAGGAAAAAAAGGTATTGGATCACAAATGTAGACTTAAGGAACTCAGAAACTTCTTAAAGCATAATAACATTCATATCATAGAAGTCCCAGAAGAAAAAAAGAAAGAAAAAGGAACACAAGATTTATTTGAACAAATTATAGCTGAAAACGTCCCTAAAACAGGGAAGGAAACAGACATCGAAATCCAAAAAGCACAAAGAACTCCCATTAAATTCAACAAAAGTTGGGGCGCCTGGGTGGCTCAGTTGGTTAAGCGACTGCTTTCAGCTCAGGTCATGATCCTGGAGACCTGGGATTGAGCCCCACATCGGGCTTCCTGCTCGGCGGGAAGCCTGCTTCTCCCTCTCTCACTCCCTCTGCTTGTGTTCCCTCTCTAGCTGTGTTTCTCTCTGTCAAATAAATAAATAAAATATTAAAAAAAAATTTTTTCAACAAAAGTTGACTGTCACCAAGACATGTCAGAGTCAAATTCACAAAATACAAAGACAAGGAAAGAATCGTGAAAAGAGCAAGGGAAAAAAATCCTTAACCCATCAGGGAAGATAGATTGTGTTTACAGCAGACTTATCCACAGAAACTTGACAGCCCAGGATACAGTGACATGATATATTTAATGTGCTGAATGGGAAAATATGCAGCCAAGAATACTTTATCCAGTGAGGCTGTCATTCAGAATAGAAGGAAAGATAAAGAGTTTCCAGGACAAACAAAAACAAAAGGAATTTTTGACCACTAAAACAGTCCTGCAAGAAATATTAAAGGGAACCAAAAGCAATTAAAAAAGACCAAAAGCAAGAAAGACTAGAAAGGAACAGAGACCATCACCAGAAACACCAACTTTATAAGTAATTAATATGCATTAAATTAATCTTTCAATAATCACTCTGAATGTAAATGGACTAAATGCTCTAATTAATACATAAGGCATCAGAATGGATTAAAAAAACAAGACCCACCTATATACTGCCTACAAGAGACTCATTTTAGATCAAAAGGCATCTGTAGATTGAAAGTAGGGGGATGGAAAACCACTTATGGTAATGGATGCCAAAAGAAAACTGGAGCAGCCATATTTATACTAGACAAACTAGATTTTAAACCAAAGACTGTTAACAAGAGATGAGGAAGGACATTATATCATAAGTAAGGGGTCTATCCATCAAGAAGATCTACCAACTTTTAAATACTTATGCCAACTTGGGAGCACTCAAATATATAAATCAATTAATAACAAAATCAAAAAAACCCATTGATAATTATACAATAATAGTAGGGGACTTTAACACCCCACTTATATCAACAAACAGATCGTCTCAGTAGAAGATCAACAAGTAAACAATTTCTTGAATAACACACTGGACCAGATGGACTTAAGAGATATATTCAGAACATTTATCTTAAAGCAGCATAATACACATTCATTTCAAGTGCATGTGGAACATTTTCCAGAATAGATCACATACTGGGTCACAAATCAGCCCTCAACAAGTACAAAAAGACTGAGATCATATTATGTATATTTTCAGACCACAATGTTATAAAACTTGAAGTCAACCACAAGAAAATATTGGGGAAGACCACGAATACATGGAAATTAAAGAATATCCTACTAATGAATGAATGGGTTAACCTGGAAATTAAGGAAGAAATCAAAAATACATGCAAGCAAATAAAAATGAAAGCACAACAGTCCAAAACCTTTGGGATACAGCAAAGGAGGTCATAAGAGGAAAGTATATTGCAATGCAGGCCTATCTCACGAATCAAGGAAGGTCTCAAATATACAACCTAACCTTACATCTTAAAAAGCTAGAAAAAGAACAGCTAATAAAGCCTAAAGCCAGTAGAAGAAGAGACGTAATACAGATTAGAGCAGAAATAAATGATACAGAAACAAACAAAATGAAACATTTGAACAGATCAATGAAACTGGTTCTCTGAAAGAATTATAATATTGATAGACCCTTAGCCAGATTTATCAAAAAGAAAAGAGAAAGGACTGAAATAAATAAAATCGTGAATGAAAAAGGAGAGATCACAACCAATACCACAGAAATACAAACAATTATAAGAGAATATTATGAAAAATTATATGTCAACAAACTGGGCAATCTGGAAAAAATGGACAAATTCCTAGGAACATACAAACTACCAAAACTGAAACAGGTAGAAATAGAAAAGTTGAACAAACCCATAACCGGCAAAGTAATTGGATCAGTAATCAAAAATATCTGAACAAATAAAAGTCCAGGGCCAGATGGCTTCTCAGGGGAATTCTACCAAACATTCAAAGAAGACTTAATATCCATTCTTCTCAAACTGCTCCTAAAAATACAAATAGAGAGGAAAACTTCCAAACCCATTCTTTGAGGGCAGCATTACATGGATTTCAAAACCACACAAAGGCCATTAAAATAGAGAATTACAGGGCGCCTGGGTGGCTCAGTGAGTTAAAGCCTCTGCCTTCAGCTCAGGTCATGATCTCAGGGTCCTGGAATTGAGACCCGCATCGTGCTCTTTGCTCAGTAGGGAGCCTGCTTCCTCCTCTCTGCCTGCCTCTCTGCCTACTTGTGATCTCTCTGTCAAATAAATAAATAAAATCTTAAAAAGAAAAAAGAGAATTACAGGCCAATATCCCTGATGATCATGTATACAAAAATTCTCAAAAAGATACTAGCAAATTGAATCCAGCAGTACATTTAAAGGATTATTCACCATGAGCAAGTGGGATTTATTCACAGGCTACAGGAGTGGTTCAATATCAATCCTCAAATCAATCACTGTGATACTCCACATTAATAAAAGAAAAGATAAGAACTCTATGATTCTCTCAGAGCACCTGAGGGGCTCAGTTGTAAAGAGTCTGCCTTCAGCTCATGTCATGATCACAGCATCCTGGGATCATTGAGTCCCATGTCAGGCTCCCTGCTCAGCTGGGAGCCTGCTTCTGTCTCTCCAGTTCCCCCTGCTTGTGTTCCTTCTTTTGCTGTCTCTCCTTGTCAAATAAATAAGTAAAATCTTAAAAAGAAAAAAGAAAAGAACTGTATAATCCTTTTAATCGATGCAGAAAATGCATTTGACAAAATACAGCATCCATTCTTGAAAAAAAAACTCAAAAAGTAGGTGTAGAAGTAATATAGCTTAATATAATTAAAGTCATATACAAAAGATCCACAGCTAATATCATTCTTAATGGGAAAAAACTGAGAGCTTTTCCTCTACTGTCAGGAACCAGACAGGGATGTCCACTCCTACCATTATTATTTAACACAGTCCTAGAACTCTTAGACTCAGCAGTCAGACAACAAAAAGAAATAAAAGGCATCTACATTGGCAAAGAAGAAGTCAAATCTTCACTATTTGGAGACAACATGATATTCTGTAGAAAAATCAAAAGTCTCCACAAAAAAAAAGTCAGAAATAATATATGAATTCAGCAATGTATGGAAATCTGTTGCGTTTCTATGCACCAATAATGAAGTAGCAGAAAAAGAAATCAAAGAATTGATCCTATTTATAATTGCACCAAAGACAATAAGATATCTAGGAATAAACCTAACTAAAGAGATGAAAGATCTATACTCTGAAAACTATAGAACACTTACGAAAGAAATTAAAGAGGACACAAAGAATTGGGAGGAAATTTCATGCTTATGGATTGGAAGAACAAACATGGTTAAAATGTCTATACTAGGGGCGCCTGGGTGGCTCAGTTGGTTAAGCGACTGCCTTCGGCTCAGGTCATGATCCCAGAGACCCGGGATCGAGCCCCACATCGGGCTCCCTGCTCGGCGGGAAGCCTGCTTCTCCCTCTCTCACTCCCCCTGCTTGTGTTCCCTCTATGGCTGTGTTTCTCTCTGTCAAATAAATAAAATCTTTTTTAAAAAAATGTCTATACTAAACTGTGGAAAGAGCCGAGATGCCCTTCAGCAGATGAGTGGATAAAGAAGACATGGTTCATATATACAATGGAATATTACTCAGCCATCAGAAAGGATGAATACTCAACTTTTTCACCAACATGGATGGGACTGGAGGAGACTATGCTACATGAAATAAGTCAAGCAGATAAAGTCAATTATCATATGGTTTCACTTATTTCTGGAACATAAGGAATAGCATGGAGGAGGACATCAGGAGAAGGAAAGGAAAAATGAAGGAAGGAGGAATTGGAAGAAGAGAACAACCACGAGATACTATGGACTCTGAGAAACAAACCGGAGGTTTCAGAGAGGAGGTGGGGGGGGATCGGTTAGCCCTGTCATGGGCATTAGGGAGGGCATGTATTGCATGAAGCACTGGGCGTTACACGTAAGCAATGATTCATGGAACACTTCATTAAAAACTAATGGTGTACTGTATGGTGATTCACATAACATAATTTTTTTAAATGTCTATACTACCCAAAGTAATCTATACATTTAATGCAATCCAAGTCAAAATACCACCAGCATTTCTCAGAGTTAGAATAAAACATCTTAAAATTTGCATAGGACAACAAAAGACCCCAAATAGCCAAAGCAATCCTGAAAAAGAAAAGCCAAGTGAGAAGCATCATGATTCCAAATTTCAAGCTATATTACAAAGCTGTATGGTACTGGCACAAAAATTAAACAGAATAGAAAACCCAGAAATGGACCCACAACTATATGGTCAACTAATCTTTGACAAAGAAGGAAAGAATATCTAATGGAAAAGATAGTCTCCTCAACAAATGGTGTTAGGAAAACTGGACAGCAACATTCAGAAGAATGGAACTGGACCACTTTCTTGCACCATAAATAAAAATAAACTCAAAATGGATGAAAGACCTAAATGTGAGACAGAAAACCATCAAAATCATAGAAGAGAATGTAGGCAGAAACCTCTTTGACCTCAGCTGTAGCAACTTCTTAACTAGACACATCACTGGAGGCAAGGGAAACAAAAACAAAAATCAACTGTTGGGACTTCATCAAAATAAAAATCTTCTACATAGCAAAGGAAACACTCAAAAGAACGAAAAGGCAGTCTACAGAAAGGGAGAAGATATTTGCAAACGACATATTGAATAAAGGGCTAGTCTCTAAAATCTATAAGGAACGTATCAAACTCAATACCTAAAAAACAAATAATCCAGTTAAAAAAAATGGGTGGAAGACATGAAGACATTTCTCCAAAGAAGACAAATGAAAAGATGCTCAACATCACTCATCATCAGGGAAATATAGATCAAAACCACAGTGAGATACCACCTCACACCTGTCAGAATGGCTGAAGTTAACAACACAGGCAACAACAGATACTGTCAAGGATATGGAGGAAGGGGAACCCTCTTGAACTGCTGGTGGGAATGCAAACTGGTGTAGCCATTCTGGAAAACAGTACTGAGGTTCCTCAAAAAGTTAAAAATAGAACTACCCTATGACCCAGCAATTGCACTACTAGGTATTTACCCAAAGGATACAAAAACACAGATTTGAAAGGGTGCATGCACACCAATGTATGTAGCAACATTAGTAATAGTGACTGAACTATGGAAAGAACTCAAGTGTCCTTTGATGAATGGATAAAGAAGAAATGGTATAGTTATACAATGGACTATTACTCAGCCATCAAAAAGAATGAAATTTTGCTACTTGCAGTGATGTGGATGGAGCTAAAGTGTATTATGTTAAGCAAAGTTAAGTCAGTCACAGAAAGACCAATACCATATGATTTCACTCATATGTGGAATTCAGGAAACAAAATAAATGAACATGTAGGAAGGTGGGGGAGGGGAGGGAGGAGGCAAACCATCAGAGACTCTTAAGAATAGAGAACAGTCTGAGGGCTGATGGAGGGAAATGGGTGGAGGAAGGGCTAAATGGATGATGGGCATTAAGGAGAGCACTTGTTAGGATAAGCACTTGGTGTTATATGTAAGTGACAAATCACTAAATTCTACTCCTGAAACCAATATTACACTGTATGTAATTTTTATGAAAAAAAAATTTGAAAGGAAAAAAATAAAAAGAAAACAAAAAAGAGTTTAGGGGGAAAGAGGGATTAAAAAATACCATTAAAGTTTTAGTATCTATTTTTCATGAGCTTAGAACAGAACTCAACCTGATTCCAAATTCTGTTTTTAATCTTTAAAAAAGTGTTGAGAAGTCAGATTCTTCTTCCAAATTTCATGTGGAGGCTCATGCTTTAGAGATATAAATATAAATGCCTGTAAATATGGTTGGAACAGGTGCTTTGAGGTATTTTAGATAAAATGTGGCTTCTGTGCCTGGTGGAAGCAAGCCAAATGCACATTAGCTCCACCTTCACTGAACCCTTTTCTCTCATTCCCATATCATTGTTTTGTTAGATGTTTGCATGCACCATTCATTATACTAGGTCCTGAACATCAAATCAAGATGATATGGTCTGTGTTTCTGGGAGTATGTGTAATGTTAAAAAAAAAAAATAGGGGCGCCTGGGTGGCTCAGTTGGTTAAACGACTGCCTTCAGCTCAGGTCATGATCCCGGAGTCCGGGGATCGAGCCCCACATCGGGCTCCCTGCTCGGTGGGAAGCCTGCTTCTCCCTCTCTCACTCCCCCTGCCACAATTGTGTTCCCTCTCTGGCTGTGTTTCTCTGTCAAATAAATAAAATCTTTAAAAAAAAAAAATAGCTTTCAGGTTCAGACAGCCTGGGTTCAAATCCTGGCTCAGCCAGACACTGAGTTGTGTGACCTTGAAGCAAATTTCTTAACTACTTAGATTCTCAGTTGTGAAGTTAGATAATACTGGCACCTACTTCCTGGAGTTGTTATGAGTAATTAATAGATTAAAAAAAAACATTTTGAATAATGCCAAGCGCATAGTAAGCATTCAATAGCTGTTTATTATTACTAAAACATCCATCTGAGTTTTTTAAGGCATATATATTATGATATAGCATAAGAAGATAAACATCATTAGAAAATGAATCAATGTAATTCACCCATCTTAAACTAAAAAAGAAAAATCATATAATCCTTTGAGTAGACAAAATACAACATCCATTTTCTTAGCAAACTAGGGAACTTCCTCAACCTTATAAATGGTATCCATGAAAAATTGACAGCTAACATCATACTTAACTGTGACAGATTGAATGCATTACCTTCTAAGAGGTACCTTTTACCTCCTGAGTCAGGCATGGGTCAACACTTCTTTTCAACATTGTACTAGTAGTTCTGGAAAGGAAGAAGTAAAATAGTTCTTATTTTCAAACAAAATGATTGTCTTTGTATAAAATCCAATATAATGTATACAAAAACCATTAGAACAAGGCTGTAGGATATAAGCTCAATACACAAAAGTAATAGTATGAAACCAATCTGGATATGGATATAATGTCATTATATATTTGTTAAAACCCATGGAATATACCACATAAATAATGACTGTTCTGAAACATAAGCTATGAATTTTAGAAAATAATGGTGCCTAAAAATTTGTTCAACAGTTGTAACAAACGTACCACAGTAACTCATGTGATGTAAATAATATGGGATACTGGGGGGTGGAGAGGGTATGTGGGAATTCTCTTTACTTTCCCATGAATTTTCCTGTATAGTTAACATTGCACTAAGAAGTCTATTAATTTTAAAAACTATCTTAAATAAATTTGCAATTAAATAAATCATGTCAGTTATCAAATTGATTTCTAAATTCAGTGCCATCTCAATCAATATCCCAGCTGTTTTGGTTTTGTCTTTGGGTTTGTTTGGTTTTTTTGTTTATTTTTTGTTTTTTTGGTAGAAACCGATAAGTGATTCTAAAATTCACATGGAAATGCAAAAGACCCATAACAGCCAAAACAGCCTTGAAAAAGGGGTGCACGGGGCGCCTGGGTGGCTCTGTTGTAAAGTGTCCACCTTTGGCTCAGGTCATGATCCCGGAGTCCCAGGATCAAGCCCCACATCAGGCTCTCTGTTCAGTGGGAAGCCTGCTTCTCCCCCTCTCATGTCCCCGCTTGTGTCCCCACTCTAGCTGTGTTTCTGTGTCAAATAAATAAATAAAATCTTTAAAAAAAAAAGAAAAAAGAAAAAGAGGATCAAATTTGGATAACTAACCCTACCTAATTTTAAGACTCATTATAACACCATACTATTCAAAATAGATACTACTGAGGGGAGTGCAGAGTGAAGCACACTTTCTATGTATCATTTGGCAAATGACTGAAGTCTTTGGCCCAAAAATTCAGCTCTAATGATTCTTACTAAAAAAAATGAAAAACATAAAAGACACACAAGAACAAAGATAGTAAAATCATTATTATTCTTAGTGGTTAAAAACTAGAAAATTAACAGATATTTAACAATAGGAAACTACTTGGATAAATTATGGTCCAAACTTATGTTAAAACAAGTCCACATCCCAGCCATTAAAAATCATGTATTTAATAACATGGAGGAGAGTGTAGTATAAATAATTATGTGAATTTAGCAGATCACAAAACAATAGGTTCATGCTTTATTTAAAAGTATCTGTTTTCACTACAAAGGGCTGATATCCAAGATCTATAAAGAACACCTCAAACTCAACACCCCCCAAAAAAGACGATCACATCAAAACATGGGTAGATGGCATGAACAGACACTTCTCCGTACAAGACATACAAACGGTTAACAGACACATGAAAAAAATGTTCATTATCATTACCCATCAGGGAAATTCAAATCAAAACCACGTTGAGATACCACCTTAGACCAATTGCACTACTAGGTGTTTACCCCAAAGATACAGATGTAGTGAAAAGAAGAGCCATATGTACCCCAATATTCATAGCAGCAATGGCCACAATTGCCAAACTGTGGAAAGAGCCAAGATGCCTTACAGCAGATGAATGGATAAAGAAGATGTAGTCTATATATGCAATGGAATATTACTCAGACATTAGAAAGGAAGAATACCCAACTTTTGTATCAACATGGACTGGACTGGAGAAGATTATGCTGAGTGAAATAAGCCAAGCAGAGACAGTCAATTACCGTATGGTTTCACTTACTTGTGGAGCATAAGGAGTAACATGGAGACATTAGGAGAAGGAAAGGAAATGTGAGCTGGGGTAAATTAGAGAGGGAGATGAAGCACAAGAGACTGTGGACTTTGAGAAACAAACTTAGGGTTTTGGAAGGGAGGTGGGTGGGGGGATGAGTGAGCCTGGTGGTGCATATTAAAGAGGGCAGTATTGCATGGAGCACTGGGTGTGGTGCATAAACAATGGATCTTGGAACACTGAAAAAATAAAATAAAATAAATTATTTTAAAAAACCTTTATATATCTGAGAGACTATATAAGAAAATATTCACAGTTCTTAGTGAAGAAATTACCAGTTTAGACATACCCGTTCTTCTTCTTTCTTTCTTTCTTTCTTTTTTTAAGATTTTATTTATTTATTTGACAGAGAGAAACACAGTGAGAGAGGGAACACAAGCAGGGGGAGTGAGAGAGGGAGAAGCAGGCTTCCCGCTGTGGAAGCCCGATGTGGGGCCTGAACCCGGGGCTCCGGGACCATGACCTAAGCTGAAGGCAGATGCTCAACGACTGAGCCACCCAGGCACCCCATATCCATTATTTTTCACACAAAAAAGTGCATAATGCTTTTGTGATTTTAAAAGAATTTTAAAGTTTAAAATTTTTGAAATTTTATTAGAAAGATAAATTTATTGGGGCACCTGGGTGGCTCAGTTGGTTAAGCAACTGCCTTCGGCTCAGGTCATGATCCTGGAGTCCTGGGATCCAGGCCCGCATCGGGCTCCCTGCTCGGTGGGAAGCCTGCTTCTCCCTCCCTCACTCCCTCTGCTTGTGTTCCCTCTCTAGCTACATTTCTTTCTGTCAAATAAATAAATAAAATCTTTAAAAAAGAGAAAGATTTATCAAAACCATCATGTTTAGAGTGAAAAAATGATGTGTGTCTCAAATTACATCTGACAATTTAAATGGTGTTTCAAACTGAAGAAAGAGGAACTCTAAATAACTATAAATAACTGTAAGATAGACTTTCAAATCTTTGTTTTCCCTTCCCATTCATTTCATTGTGTTTGCTTTTCATTCTGTAGTCAGTCTATATCTGCTTTTATGTTTTATATTTTTAAATAAAATCTGTACATGTTTCTATAGAAAATTTGAAAACACAAGAAAGTATTCAAAAGAAAATAACAAATTATCTATAATCACTCTTAATATGTCCTTGTATTTCATTGCTCTTTCAAGGACTTATGAGTACACTTCTTAGGCCCTGATCTGTATCAGTGGTAGATGGTGTTCATATGCAATCATGGACTCAGTCCCGGAGCCACCATAGCCTCATGTAATTGTAATAAGTTATGAAACTGTTCATCTTCTTCTATATGGTGGGATAGATATTTACTTGTTTTGGAATTTCCTTTATTAATTTTCTTCCAAATATAAAAGTATATTCATTATTTTGTAAAATACAGAACTCTGTAACGAAAATAAAAATCAACAGTAATTCTACCATAAAGGTGACCACTGACAACTTCCAGAGTTTTATTCTACGTAAATATCTATTATATAAACACTTTAATAGAACTAGGATCTCACTGCCTTTAGCTCAAGTCATGATCCCGGTCCTGGGATCAGCCCCAGGAAGGGCTCTCTGCTCAACAGGAATCCTGCTTCTCCCTTCCCCTCTACCCCTGCATCCCAACCCCGCGCCCCAGCCCCCCTGCCCAGTTCATGCTTGCTCTCTCATGCCCTCTCTCTCTCTCAAATACATAAATTAAACACACACACACACACACACACACACACACTAGGATCTCACCATATATTGTTTGGATTTTGGATTTTACTTTTTTCACTTAACATTTTCACATTATAATTTCCCCTAATGGCTGCATTGTATTATCTGTATGAATATACCATAAGTTATTTAGACAATCCCTGATCATTGGAATTGGACAGGGTTATACCCCCCACTTTTTTTTGTTTTTGGGTTTTTTTTTTTTTTTTTAACCAGGCAAGCCCACTGTTTACTGAGACAAGCACTGTAGAGACTATCAATTTACAGATATTTTTGTGCTCTACACATATTATTTAAGGCAGGGGTTCTTGGCGTTTTGTTTTTGGGCAGGAGGAGGGCAATAGATGGTAGAGCAAGTTAGGAGGGGGTAGCGTGCTTCACCTGGCTGCGGGAGAACCGCGTTAGTTGCTTTGAAGAGGGATTCCCTGGAGCCCCGCCCCCCAGACCCCGCGTCTGTCCCCTCCAGTCCCTGCTGTCCGCTGAGCTGCACTGCACCCCTGTGGCGAAGTCGCGGCACTGCAGCACAGGAGGCCGAATCCTAGTGGTTTTAAGGGGGCCGTTAGGATTCATTTCGGAGCTGATTTTTAAAATCCAATTTAAAATTGCAATTGTTTTCTTCAACTCACAAACAGAACATTACCAAGCTGAAAATGGTATAATGTGTGGTATTTGGGTCTGTAATAAACACTTCTTTAGAGCCCTGAGCCCTTGAATAAAAATAAACTTAGCGCTTAACCTCCCTGGCTCTTTTCTCTAGCTTCACCTGCCCTTAGGCATTATGCTCTACCTATAATGAACTAGTCTCCAGTCCCCAAATAGGCCAGGCTTCCTTTCGCTTACTGGACTTTACACATAGCCAAGAAAACCCGAAATCCCCTCTCCAGACCTGCCTTCTAAATCTCCTCTTAAATTGTAGACTCCTTTTGATTCCCTATTGCGAGGCTGATTGTTAATTGTACCTGAAGCCCCTCAGCTCTGAACAGTAATTCCTCCTCTACTGGCCTAGAGGGTGTTTGAGAACACACAAGACCTACATGGATAGTCCAGTATTTCCTCTCCACTCAGTTCTACCATATTCAGTTCTAATAGTAATGGGATACCTACTCTGTCCAAGAGTCCTCACTGATAGCTTGGATAGAGAAAAGGTGTGTGGGAGGGATTGGGGGTAAGATATGGGATGAGGAACTGATATCTACTGCTATTAAGTTTGCACGGTGTATTATTCCTTTCAACCACCTACTGCATGGGCAAAGCTTGAGATGTTGGACCTCACTTGAAAGGTTAGGCTCAGATGTGTGCTTTTTTTTTTTTTTTTTGCTTTGTTTTTTTAAAGATTTTATTCATTTGACAGAGAGAGACACAGCGAGAGAGAGAACACAAGCAGGGGGAGTGGGAGAGGGAGAAGTAGGTTCCCTGCAGAGCAGGGAGCACGATGCAGGTTCAATCGGAGGACCCTGGGATCATGACCTGGGCCAAAGGTGCACACTCAATGACTCAGTCACCCAGGAGTCCCACATGTGTGTATTTTAAAAGCATTTCGCGGCCACCCCCGATTCTGATTAGGTGTAGCTAGCATTGAGAAACTTTGCTTCAGATTATCTGTAACAAACTCCTGAGTCTTAAAGTCTTAAAACAATGAGAAAAAATGGTGAGAATTTCAAGTAAGTTTATGGAACGCTATTTGAGAACAGAAATAATTTTAGAGATCTGCTGATTTTGCCTGCCCAATATCCATTCTTCTGCTACTAGAAGCATGTTAGATTTCCTTTGGAGAACCACCTCTTCCCTATTTCAAATTCTTGCAGTTGAGGTAGGGCTGATTTTCATCCAGTCCCCCACCCCATGCCCACCCTCAAGGGGCGCACGTGTGCGCACATGCACACGTGCACACACACACATGCACACATGCACACAAAAGTGGTACAGGCACACACAGCCCCTCCAAGCTCTGAATTTTTTCTTTTTCGGCTTAAATTTAATTTTGACTCATTCACATCTGAACATTTAGACTGAACTTCAATCCTTGGACTTTTCAATTATTGAGCCAATAAATCTGCTGCCACTACTTTTTCCCTACGTGACTTTGAGGTGAGGTTTGTCATTTGCAACCAAAATATTTTTAACTAATACAAACTGGTGAGACTTTTAAATGAAATAAGCAGGGGCGCCTAGGTGGCTCAGTTGGTTAAGCGACTGCCTTCGGCTCAGGTCATGATCCTGGAAACCCGGGACCGAGTCCTACATCGGGCTCCCCTGCTCGGCGGGAGGCCTGCTTCTCCCTCTCTCACTCCCACTGCTTGCGTTCCCTCTCTGGCTGTGTTTCTCTCTGTCAAATAAATAAAATCTTTAAAAAAAAATGAAATTAAATAAGCAGCTTTATACTTTGTTAACTTACAGAAAGAGGATAGATCAATTGATATGTCCCCGATAATGGTTTTCTTTTCTCGTTCTATGATAAGATTTCCTTCATTGTTCTCAGCAGAGCTTAAGCTTATTAAACATAAAAAGCCCATTTATTTTGTCTAGGTAAGATCTGCTCAATGTACAGTCATACTTTGCAGATAGATATAGACCATTCAGTTCCAAACCACTACAATAAAGTGAGTATCACAATAAAGCAAGCCAAATGATTATTTTGGTTCCCCAGTGCATAAAGAAGTTATGTTTACACTACACCATAGTCTGTTAAGTGTGCAATAGCATAATGTAAAAAAAAATGAGGTACATACTTTAATTTAAAAATACTTGATTGCTCACATATGCTGATCATCATTTGAACTTTCAACGAGTCATAATCTTTTTGCTGGCGGAGGTTCTAGCCTTGACATTAATGGCGCTGACCGTGTGCTGGTTGAAGGTCAGGGTGTCTAGGGCAATTTCTTAAAATAAGACAACAGTGAAGTTGGTCCTATTAATTGAATCTTCCTTTCATGAATGATATCTCTGTGGCATGTGATGCTGTTTGATAGTGTTTTACCCACAGTAGAACTTCTTTCAAAATGGGAGTCAACTCTCTCAAACCCTGCCCCTGCTTTATCCACTAAGTTTATATAATATTCTCAACCCTCTGTTGTCCTTTCAACAATCTTCACAGCATGTTCACCAAGGATAGATCCCTTCTCAAGAAACCACTTTCTTTCTTTTTTTTTTTTTTTTTTAAAGATTTTATTTATTTGACAGAGAGAAACACAGCCAGAGAGGGAACACAAGCAGGCGGAGTGAGAGAGGGAGAAGCAGGCTTCCCGCCGAGCAGGGAGCCCGATGTGGGACTCGATCCCGGGTCTCCAGGATCATGACCTGAGCCGAAGGCAGTTGCTTAAGCAACTGAGCCACCCAGGCGTCCCAAGAAACCACTTTCTTAGGAGCTTGGGTAGCTCAGTCGTTGAGTGTCTGCCTTCAGCTCAGGTCATGATCCCACGGTCCTGGGATCGAGCCCCGCATCAGACTCCCTGCCCAGCGGGAAGCCTGTTTCTCCCTCTCTCACTCCCCCTGCTTGTGTTCCTTCTTTTGCTGTCTCTCTCTCTCTCTCTCTCTCTCTCTCTCACTGTCAAATAAATAAAAATGTTAAAAAGAAAGAAAGAAAGAAACCACTTTCTTTGCTCCTCCATTAGAAGTAACTCCACACCTGTTAAATTTTACCATGAGATTATAGCAATTCAGTCCCACCTTCAGGCTCTACTTTTAATTCTAGTTCTCTTGCTGTTCCCACCCCATCTGTGGTAACTTCCTCACTGAAACCTTGAACCCCTCAATGTCATCCGTGAGGGGTGGAAACAACTTCCAAACTCTTGTTTTATGTTGCTTTTCTGACCTCTTCCCATGAATTCCAAATGTTCTTAATAGCATGTAGATTGCTGAATCCTTTAGAAAGCTTTTTAACTTACTTTGCTCAAATCCATCAGAGGAATTACTATCTATGGCTGTTGTAGCCTTATGCATGGTATGTCTTAAATAATAAGACTTGAAAGTCAAAAACTTCTCCTCGAACCATGGGTCATAGAATGGATGTTGTGTCAGCAGACATGAAAACATTAATCTTGTCCATCTCCATCAGAGCTTTTAGGTGATCAGGTGCATTGTGAGTCACCAGCAATATGAAAGAAACCTTCTTCTCCCAGCAGTAGGGCTCAACAGTGGGCTTAAAATATTTAGTAAATCATGTTGTAAACAGATGTGCTGTCATCCAGTCTTTGCTGTTTCTTTTATAAAGCACAGGCAGAACAGATTTACCATAATTCTTAAGGACTCTAGGATTTGGGAAACGGTAAATGAACACCGGCTTCCACTTAAAGTCACCAGCTGCATTCTCCTCTAATAAGAGAGTTAGCCGGTCCTTTGAAGCTTTGAAGCCAGGCACTGACTTCTCCTCTCTACCTATGAAAGTCTTAGATGGCATCTTCTTCCAACAGAAGTCTGTTTCTTCTCTGTTGAAAATCTGTTGTTTAGTGTAAGCAGCTTCATGAATGACCTGAGCTGGACCTTCTGGAGAACTTGCTGCACCTTCTCCATCTGCTTCTTCCTGCACTTTGATGTTAAGGAGATGGCTTCTTTCCTTAACCCTCATGACCCGGGCTCTGCTGGCTTTCAACTCTTTTTCCTGCAGGTTCCTGACCTCTTAGTCTTCACAGTATTGAGAAGACCCTTGGGCCTTGCTCTGACCTAGGCTTGGCTTAAGGGAACGCTGTGATTGGTTTGATCTCTCCAGACCACTCCAACTTTCTCCATATCAGCAATAAGACTGTTTCACGTTCTTATCATTTGTGTGTCCACTGGAGTAGCACTTTTCATCTCCTTTAAGAACCTTTCCTTTAGGGCACATGGGTGGCTCAGTTGGTTAAGCAACTGCCTTCGGCTCAGGTCATGATCCCGGAGACCCGGGATTGAGCCCCACATCGGGCTCCCTGCTCAGCGGGAAGCCTGCTTCTCCCTCTCTCACTCCCCCTGCTTGTGTTCCCTCTCTGGCTGTGTTTCTCTCTGTCAAATAAATAAAATCTTTAAAAAAAAAAAATGGTGCCAATAGACTTGCACAATGCAGGACTGCTGCAAACCTTTGATTTGCAAAAACCGCACTATCTGTGAAGCGCGGGAAAGTGAAGTGCAATGAGACAAGTACGCCTATATTTGTTTCTGGTGTTTTTGAAAGCTGCCCACACAAATAAAATGGAGATAACAAGACTTATTTCACAGAGCTGTTTCAACGTAAAATGAAACCACATAGGTGAAATCTCTTTATGTATATAAATGTTGGGTACCATTAGTCTAGTATCATTATGTTCATCATCTTTCATTTTCTGCCAGCCAAGTCCCCAGGTAGTTATTTATTGTTAAAAGTATTGATAGCTGTACAAATGCATACTGTAATTGAGCAAGTAAATGATAAAAACAAGAAATTTGACTCTTTTTAAGCTATAATCATCCCAGGAATGTTGTAAGAGATTAGTTGAAATAATGTATTTGAAGGTACTTTCAAAACCAAAGTGCTATGTGACTATAATGTCTTGTTATCTCAGCCCTACGGGTCACTGAATCTTAGATATTGTTCACTCGCATGTATGTTTTATTTGAGAACTTATAAATATCTGATCATCTTTATTTGATTTTTTTAAAAGATTGCATTTATTTATTTAAGAGAGAGAGAGAGCACAAGAGGGGCAAAGGGAGAGAGAGAAGAGCAGAGTCCCCACTGAGCAGGGAGCCGAACACAAGGCTTCATCCTAGCACCCTGAAATCATGACCTGAGCAGAAGTCAGATGCTTAACTGACTGAGCCACCCAGGCGCCCTTTATTTAATTATAGAACAAAGCACCCACAGCCTGTTTTATAGAGCGCAGTCTTATACAATGAACGGCTTTATCTTGGTTTTCATTCTCTTTTGCCTCTTGCCTCTCCGTGGCATTTAACCATCCCCACAACCCACTCCTTCGAATTCTTTCCTCCCTTAGAGTGACACTACATTTCCCCACTTCTTCTTGACCTTTTCAACTACTCTTGATTCCCCTCTCCACCCTTCCAACTCCCAACTCTGAGGATGATGCACCCAAGACTCTGATCCCCACTGCCTCTGTCTGTTTCTGTCTCTCTCCTCAGTTCTTGTAGAATTCACTCATTCTTATCTTGCATCAGTCCACAGTTCCATCTTCTTACTCTTTATTTCAACGTGTACATGCTGCCACTACCTCACATTCAATATCTTCAAAAATGCGTAATTTCCACTCTCCAATTTGGCTGCCTTTGCAAATGCCCTATTTCAGTTGATGGCACTGCCATTGTTTCTATGACCCTGCCTTCCCTATTGCTTCCCTCTGTTTCAGCTCTGTTTTCCAGGCTCCAAGTACTCTGGTGCCTTCCAGACTCACTCTTCTCTGCTGTCTTGAAGACCACAACACCAGCCCACCCCAGGTCCTCATTATCTCCCTACTCATCCATTCTCTCTCTCTCTCTCTCTCTCTCTCTCTCTCTCTCTTTCCCTCTCTGTCCCTTTCTTTTTAAGTATCTCCACACTCAATGTGGAGCCCAACGTGGGTCCTGAACGCACAACCCCAAGATCAAGTGCTGAGCTGAGATGAAGAGTGAGACTCTCTGACTGACACCCAGTCCCCCATAGCTGGTCTCTTTGACTCTAGACTCTCCCCATTCCTGTTCTGTCCCTGACTGCAACTAAATCAACCCCCTAACATACTTTTGTGTGTGTTCCATCAAAGCAAGAACTGTACACTGGGCACTTGGTGCCCCGAGTACCTGACACCGTGCCCAGCACATGTTATGGTTCTTGACTGACTGTCATCCCTTGTTCAGGGTAGTTGTTTCAATGTGTGTGTGTGTGTGTGTGTTATCACTTCAATCTTCTTAGCTTAGCTAGTTTTCTATAATATGAATTATTCATCCCATCTTATTTCTAATTGCTTAACAGAGTAAACCATTTACTCAAGTCAATTGTTTTTCCTTTTATAAATTTATAGTGCACTGATAATTAAGACTAAACTATTTAGCAATCATTAATTCTCTACTATCAGTGTAACTCATCTCCCTAACTAGATTATAATCCTGAAAGCCTGAAACTCTATTAACTGGCTCCTAGAAAATAGTCTTTTGATCTACTCCCTTCACCATAAATATTACCTCTGACCCACTCAAGTAAAAAAAAAAAAAAAATGTTATTTCTCGGGCACCTGAGGGGCTCAGTGGGTTAAAGCCTCTGCCTTCGGCTCAGGTCATGATCTCAGGGTCCTGGGATCAAGGCCCGCATCGGACTCTCTGCTTAGCAGGGAGTCTGCTTCGTCCTCTCTCTGCCTGCCTCTCTGCCTACTTGTGATCTCTTTGTCTCTCTCTGCCAAATAAATAAATAAAATCTTTTTAAAAATTTGTTATTTCTCATTTTTGTATTTATAGTTACTTTTATATCTATAACATATATTTACGTATCTCATGGCACCAAACACTGCGCCAAGTACCAGTAGTCATTTGTTAAATATGTCCTGATTACCATGCGTAGGACTGAGCAGCATTCCACTTAGATTCTCTGCTTGGCCTGGAAACCCAACATAAAACAACATCTTGTTGGTCTGACATGAATATCCTTCTCTGAAGATATAAGAGTTTAACCTGTCACAAAGTGAGTCTTTTGATACTGGGACCTCAAATATTTACTTTAGCTAAAGAAGGAGGAGGAAAAGGAGGAGGAGGAGAAGGAGGAGGAGGAGGAGGAGAGGAGGAAGAAGAAGGGAAAGCAGTGATAATAGCAGTTGAGAGCCGTGGCTGCAACAAACTGTAGGACTTGAAACGGGAGACAGCCTGTGAGCTGAACCAATGTCACAGGGAAAAAGGTGGTGGAGTAGAACTAGAGAATTTCACCAGTCCAGTCTTGTCATTTCTGATTTTTTCTTTCTCTTTCTTTCTTTTTTTTTTTCCTCACAACAGGAATGACCAAATGATCACCTGGGAACCCAAAAGAATTAATGGATCTCTTTTCAATTCCTGATTCAAAGCCAGGGAGTTGTTTTATGTACTTGGTAGAATCTAATGCATTGTGTCGATGCAGGAAGGAGCCTCAGAAATGGAGTCTTGAAGGCTGTATAATTCTGCATGTATTTGAATAATTAAAACTTATGTGCCCCTCCCCCAGCCATCCTTTTATTCTTAGCACACTGCAGACATTAATGACATGAAGCAATAGTGCACTCGCACACTTTCTGAAACAATTGAGCTAATTGTGAACTTGCCAACTCCTAACAAAAATGCTAGTGTGTGTTGCTCTGCAATTGTGCCCAGCTCTACCAAGAGATAGCAACACTTTTGTCTCCAGTAGCCAAGGCTCACAGATGGGTCACTCGGCTGAGGCACAATTGGGCTATGCTCTTGGCAGATGGATTGGAAAGTTGGCGACTTGCTCAGAAACCTGACGTCCTGATCATCTCCAGTCTCCACAGACAGACTCTTCTGACACACAGTTCAACCTCACCACCTCCCCTCCCCATCAGCATTTTCTTTGGAAAAGTTTTTTACTATGTAGCTCGCTCTCACTCTTTCTTTGAGGACTGTGTATTTGCATGTCATATAGATTTATATTTAAAAATCTGTATATATGTTATATATGTTACATATAAATCCTTTTTATATATTTGTTTTATATAAATAACGTTAATAGAGAGAGAGAGAGACAGAGAAAGGGTGAGGGAGGAGGAAGGATTTCTCAACCTCAAGATTTCAGGCTTGATAATTCTTTGCTGTGAGAGACTGTCCTATCCTGACAACCAAAAATGTCTCCAGACATTGTCAAATGTTCCCTAGTGGGAAAAATTGTCCCTGGTTGAGAAGCAGCAATGTAGAGTAATGTTGAGTGAATTGTTTGAAGTAAGGTCTTGGTGCTCTGTACCTACAGAGGTACAATCCACTGGAGTACAACCAAACAAAAATTGATTAGAACTGAAGTATTTCCAACACTCATTTTTATTTCAAGAAATATAAAACACAACATAAAGTATTTAAAAATTGAAAGGACCCTTAAATTTTGTTGTAATTTGTCCTTCTTAGTCAAGTATATTTGATATACTAGGTTTTTATTTGAAACATCTGAATAAGGGAGAAAAATGTTTTCATAGGTTGCCTACCTCTCCTATTCTGCCATACTAGAAGTTTTTACGGTATACCTAGATCCTCGGAAGCATTTTTAAATGAGGTACTCAGGCAGCACGGTATCATGTACATAAGTGTTAGCTTTCAAATCTTTCAGTAATTATTATTATCTTTTTAATCCACATAACCACCCCTGGATATATAAGTCTTTCTGATCTCAAGTCTTATGTTTTAACCATTTGTTTTTACTCCAATAATACGAAAATCAAAACCAGGAGAAGAAATAAATTATCCAAAATCCCAGAGGGATTCCTTTGGTGGCCCCACTGTGGTTTTGCAAAGAGTTGATAGTGGCTGTGATGTGAAGTCTTCTGTCATGTGGGGTTAAATCTTGCCCACTGTGGCTTTGGGAATGTCGCCCCCTCACCACTCCTTCAAGGAACTCTTCAGGTACTTTCTGGGAGTGTGTTAAAAAACCTGCATTTAACCCATACCAGAAATGGGATGACTACCAAATTAGACTTTAATCTATAAGGATGTGACACAGTGGGGTTACTGTGGGGATTGGTAATAGGGGAGGACCCTGAACAGCTGTCAGAAAGGCTGGAAATAGTGGGATCACAGGGTAGGAAAAAGGAGATTAGGATTGGAAGGTGAGCTAGGAGGGGAGTAAGGCTGGAGGAAGAAAAGATACATAGCCTAAACTGGAGAGGCACGCTTCTAAGGCTAAGGAGACAAAGGGAGAGGTGTGTTCTCCAACCCTGCAGATGTTAGTTAAATTTACACCGTTGTTACAAAGGATCCATATTAGTTCACTAGGGCCATCATAACAAAGGACCACACCTAGTTGGCTAAAACAACAAATTTACTGTCTCACAGTTCTGGAGACTACAAGTCTGAAATCAGAGTGTTGGCAGAGTTGCTTCCCGCTCTAGACCGTGTGGAAGAATCTGTTCCGTGTCCGTCCCCTAGCTTCTGGTGATTTGTTGGGAACTTTCATGGTCCTTCAGAACCATCGCCCTCATCTCTGCCTCCAACTTCACATGGTGTTCTCCCTGTGTGAATGTTTGTCTCCAAATTTGATCTAATGATCTCATTAACTAAAGACCCCCTCTCCAAATAAGGTCACATCCTGAGGTACAGAGGTTAGGACTCCAACATAAGAATTTTAGAGATACAATTCTAAGAAATGCTGGATGCTTATGAAAGAACAATAATAGGATTTAAGTAATGTTGGATGCTTATGAATGAACAATTAAATCCTCCCCCCATTCCCTCTTCTGCCTTGACCCAGCAAGAGTGACACCAGTGCTCCCACTCCAAGTTCAGATACTGACAGGACTACTACATTTTAGCAGCTAATGAGTCATGACCAAGTTCCCACCTTGTCTACAGGGGAACAAACACAGATCTACTGTGGGTGCCTTTTAAAGCATAAGTCTAGCCTTATGAATATTGAAATTTCTATTCCTGAGTTAAGGACATGAAACAGATTTCTTTCAAGAAAAACAGATATTAGAGATAAAAAGGAATACCTTCTAAATTGAACATTTTGAAGGACTCAGATTATGGGCCAGTGACCCAGAAGTAATTAAGACATAATTAAGGTGCACTGTGGTGTAGGGGCAGAGTTAATTTGTGTGCATTAAAGTAGAACCCAATCACATATTTAAGCTTTTGGAGCTGAAATCAGGAAATCCTCAGAGTTCTAGACAAAATCAAATGAACATCTACATGAGAATTTTTCACCTTTCCCTAGCAGCTGTTGTCTCTGTCCTGTGCTACTCCACACTTTCTGGCAACAGCCCCAGGCCCCCTGACCCCAGGGGAACCCAGGTATCCCATGTTGATCACCCCCAACCCTCACTCCACTTCAGTGATAGGCCAGGATGCACACATCAGTCACTCATTCCAAGCCTCTACCCAGAATTTTCTAATGAAGCAGGCAGAGAGAACGGAGGAAGCAGGCTCCCTGCTGAGCAGATAGCCCAATGCGGGCCTCGATCCCAGGACCCTGAGATCATGACCTGAGCCGAAGGCAGAGGCTTTAACCCACTGAGCCACTCAGGCGCCCAGGAAGTTCACTCTTGCCTGTTGGTTCATGTGCAGGAAGGATATGAATTGGAAGCTGTCAGAAGCCATGTTCCCCACCAACAGGATAAAGAAGAGAAAGGTAAATATTGAGTCCTGGCACACTTCAGACCCCTTTTAATATCCAAGAACACAGAGTTGTGCCGGTTCTCGCTTTTTTTTTTTTATTATTTTAGTTAAAAAAAATTTTTTTTTAAAGATTTTACTTATTTATTTGACAGAGAAACACAGCTAGAGAGGGAACACCAGCAGGGGGAGTGGGAGGAGAAGCAGGCTTCCCGCCCAGCAGGGAGCCCGATGCCCCTTAGATCCCAGGTCTCTGGGATCATGACCTGAGCCAAAAGCAGTCGCTTAACCAACTGAGCCACACAGGCACCCCTAATTTTTTTTTTAATAATAGCTTTACTGAGACATAATTTAGATCATGGCCTGAGCTGAACGCAGAGGCTTTAACCCACTGAGCCACCCAGGCACCCTACCTCTTTTTTAGTTCTTTGAGCATCTTTACAACAGTTGTTTTTGAGGGGCGCCTGGGTGGCTCAGTTGGTTAAGCGACTGCCTTTGGCTCAGGTCATGATCCCGGAGACCTGGGATGGAGTCCCACATCGAGCTTCCTGCTCTGCGGGAAGCCTGCTTCTCCTTCTCTCATTCCCCCTGCTTGTGTTCCCTCTCTCGCTGTGTTTCTCTCTGTCAAATAAATAAAATCTTTAAAAAACAAAAAAAAACAACAGTTGTTTTTGAAATCTTTGTCTCATGGATCTACCTTCAGGTCTTTTTCAGGAATAATTTCTGTTGATTTATTTTTCCCTTAAATAGGCTGTACTTTCCTGTTTCTTTGTATGCCTTGTAATTTTGTTGTTGCTGAAAATTGGACATTTGAATCACTAATGTGTTAACTCAGGAAATCAGATTTTCTTCCTTCCTCATGGTTTGCTGTTTTTTGGATTCTTGTAGGCTATCTCTGTGCAAAGGATCAGCCTGAGGTGTAAATTTATTTATTTTAAAGATTTTGTTTATTTATTTGATAGGAAGAAACATGACTAGAGAGGGAAGACAAGCAGGGGGAGTGAGAGAGGGAGAGGCAGGCTTCCCACTGAGCAGGGAGCCTGATGTGGGGCTTGAAAAATCTGGGACTCCGGGATCATGACCTGAACCAAAGGCAGATACTTGACGACTGAGCCACTCAAGTGCCCCAGGAGGGGTAAATTTATCTTCTCAGGTCTTTTCTGAGCCTGTACCCTCCCCTGGGCATGGGCATTGGCTTTCAAATTTCTCTCACGTAAGTTGTTGTTTTTGAATGTTTTAGTCTTTAATATCTACCTCCTATAAGAGAAAAGAAAAATGGAAAATGAAAGAGGGTAGGGCACCAGCCCTTTAAATTCCCTACAGGTCACTTCGGTTGGAGTGGGGGGAGCTTATAACAATGAGGGGAGGTCCAGCAACCATGGCTGCTCGCCTCCTTGTCTGCATTTCTAAAATCAGAAGCAGCATCAGCAATTGATTATTGATGTTTAGAGGATAAGGTCCTTTTTGCCCACCTGGCTCCCACAAACTGTGTGCAAACTGCTCCAAAATCACTTGTACAGCTGCCCGCCACGGGACCGGAGGTAGGGGTAGGTACCTGCCAGTGTGCTACAAGCTGAAAGTCACCACAACTTGCCATCCAATCCTCCAAGCCTTCAATAGACACCAGAGTTCCAAAAGAGTTACATCAGACAGATATGACCAACACAATTGTTTTCTGGTGTTTCCTACTCTGCCACATTCTCAGAATCTTTTGCTGATTCTGCCCCTCTTTCTTTCCAGCTCCGTGAGCTAGCTACTCCAGTACCTATCCAATAAATCTAAAGCTTGACTAAAGCTGCTTTTGGCATTCTGTTACTTATAACCAAAAAAATCCTAAAAAATACACCTGGGTTCTGTTTCAACACTGTAGAAAATTAAGTATTTTTCCCATAGTTGAATCCAACCATACATGGCCAGCAATAACTGAAGGCGTCAAAAGTTCAAGCCACGTAAGGACTTCAGCAACATGTACACTAAAAATTGGAATGATACAGAGATTAGCACGGGGCCTGCATAAGGGTGACATGCAAATTCATGAAGCGTCCCATGTTTTTTGAATCATGGAACACTACCTCAAAAATGAATTATGTGGGTGGGGTACTTGGGTGGTTCAGTCATTGGGTGTCATCTTTGGCTCAGGTCATGATCCCAGAGCCCCAGGATCGAGCCCCGCATTGGACTCCCTGTTTGGCAGGTGACCAGCTTCTCCCTCTCTCACTCCCCCTGCTTGTGTTTCCTCTCTGGCTGTGTTTCTCCCTGTTAAATAAATAAATAAATAAATAAATAAATAAATAAATAAATAAATAAATATCTTTTAAAAAACCTAATGATGTACTGTATGGTGACTAACACAACATAAAAAAAAAAAAAAAAGCTTAAGACACTATTAACTCAAACAGAAAATTTCCATATTACTTTTGTTAGCAACTTCAAGTATATTATAACTTGGAAAGGAAGAATTTACTATGTTCCCAGTTTGTGGTTATCTGTCTCGGCTAAGGTCTACCTTAGAACACTAAGCAATGATAATGACAGTATCTGGTGCCATGAAAGTGTAGCATGTGGATTACCAGCAACGTGGCCACACCCTCACAGATTCTAAGCCAAGCCAAGGATGGATGATGGCCCACCAAGACCAAAGAAATGACCCAGAGGCGGCAAGTGAGACAGAGCTTTATTGGAGAAACCTGTGCACAGGGAGTCCAGGAGCAGCAGCAGACTAGACAAAGCTTTTGCTGCTGGGATTTACACGCAGCAAGCTTTTATCATGTAGCAGCGAGCCTAGCAACTATCTGAAGCCTTTTCCCTCTTTGCTTACCAGTGTTCCAAGGAGATCAAGGCCTGCCATCCAGGCCCTCTTTTTTTTTTTTTTTTTTTTTTTTTACTTTCTGTTTATTTTTTTCAGTACCCTCTACACCTAATATGGAGCTCAAATTCACAACCCTGAGATCAAGACTCTCGTGTTCTACCAACTGAGGCAGCCAGGTGCCCCCAGACATTCTTCATTAGCAAAGAGAATACAGTTTGACCACCAGTGAAGCCGCTGACCTTGAACACTGAACAATATGCTTTTTTTTCCCTATATATCCTACTTGATGGGATCTGTATATTCTCAAGATGGTGGTTAATGGCGGCATTCAGGGTGTGCTTGTACAAGCCAGCCTTCCAGCCCATACCATACTCTCCATACCAGTATATCTGAATGG
Source organism: Spilogale gracilis (assembly GCA_004023965.1). Classification (NCBI taxonomy): domain Eukaryota; kingdom Metazoa; phylum Chordata; class Mammalia; order Carnivora; family Mephitidae; genus Spilogale; species Spilogale gracilis. The sequence continues at coordinate 42,629 of PITA01003307.1, forward strand.
CCTGCATATAGGTAATTCTATATACCCCTTTTCCAAGATATCCCTGTGGCCCTATGATAAGTGCATTGCAACCAAATCCCACAGCAATAGTACAAGTCACGGCATCCAAATACTAGGAAAACAGAAATGGTTAAGAAACTATAGAAAACATTTTGTCAAAAAGAAGGCAAGTGATTTAACTGACACTACCAGTGTCTGTAGTCAGGGAATCAATAAATTTAATGTGTGTTTTTAAACTAGCTCTGGCTTGGGAAATGTTATGGGAATAGCCAATATACACAAGCAGCATTCTGTCTTGATGAGAGTACATGTCCCTCCTTGTGCTGCAGTTAATGTGTCAAGAGCCACTCTATTTTGCAGAACTACCTGTCTTATTTGGGAACTCTCCTCAGTAAGGAGGGTGACTGCCTTATAGGTGGGGTTAAAGGTTGCAGCTGTGTATTTGGCTAGGGCCTCTACTTGCCATTGACACTGATGGTGGCTGCAAGAGGGGAGAAATGGTGAAGGGATAGAACTACCAAGATGTTCTTGTGTTCTATGTCAGGGTATGACCACATCCTGGTTGATAGACTGGTCCTGTAAGCAGGTGAGTAGATAACCTGGCAGGTAGGGGTGCCCCCAAGTGCAGTGTCAGTTTGGTTATAAAGTAAGTAGAGCTAGCCAAGGGTACCCCATGCCCATAGCCATCCCCATGGAGAAGGGAAGGTGCCTTTGTCTCCTTGGCCAAGTATCCGTAGTAATGAGTATAAGGTGACTGCATTCTTGTGTGGCTATCCACCCCACATTATGACCAGTAACATTTATGGTCCTGTTTTGCTGCTCTATGCATGATGGGTCTACTCCCATAGTTTGTACCTGGGTTACAGTTAATCATCCCAGGCCATCCAAAATGGCATATTTTATTTGCAGAGTCTCATTTATCTGCTCTCATAGCAACTGGAAATTTTTCTTCTTTATGTCTTTTGGGAGGAGAAGCCTGGATACTGGGGGAACATATAGCAGTCCAGGTAGGAGCAAGGAGTGTAGAAGCATTTCCAAGTGTCAAGTTTGCCAGAGGAAACCCAACAGTCACTGATGGGGGAACTGAGTATATACCCAACAGCTGGTCTTATTCTGTATAGAAACCATGGTCAGGGCCCAATGAGGGAATGGGTTTCCCATGCAGAATCCAAAGGCAAAATGTAAGCTGTTTAGTAGGCACAACAAAAGGCAAGTCATGATTGTCCAATAGAATGCAGGAGGTGTTCTGGGATTGCACCACCCGACTGTGGTTTAGCTCCAGGTGTATACTGCGCAATCATTGGCCTCCCCAGTGGGGCAAGCCTGAGAAGGATAGAGCAATGCTCCACAGGCGAATATCATAGGTCCTTTTATTTATGAGAGGTCTGAAGTTGTGTACCTTTATTGTCTGGTGGAGTGGGGTGAAGAAATGGGGTGATGGTTAGGTCCTGTACTGTCCCTATTCCCCATCAGGACAAAAACCTGAACCATCATGGACTTCTTTGCCATTTCCAGGGCCATCTAATTATATGTTCCCTGGTACATGGATCTTGTGGCAAGGACAAGAGTTACTTTGTGCCTCTACCTACAGCAGAAAACATCCTTCTTGCATGTTGTCTACTTATATTCTCAGGGTACCATCAAGTCCTTGAGAGAGTATAGGCACTGAACTGATTGGAATGTACCTGTTCATTTAGTGTCCTATTAACAGGCAGCTTGTCCAAAAGAGGAGTGAAAGGATTTCTTGTCCCAATTGTTTCAACAGTCCATTCACATGTTCTGTCAGTCCAGGAGCTGTGGGATTGTACGGTAGATGGAAATATCAATGGATGTCTTGAGTGTTGGCCCACTCTTCCAATTCACGTCCTGTAAAGTGGGAACCTTGGTCCCTGTCAATGTCAGTGAGCCCCCATAGGCAGCACACAACTATTCTAGACCAAGAATGATAGCCCTGTAATACACTTACTGGGGTTGGCTTGCAGGACGCCTCAAAAAGTATGTCAGTCCACATCAGAGTATAATAGCAGCCATCAGAGAGGGGCAGGGGACTAATGCAGCCAGTCTGCCATCTCCAAATATGGTGCAACTCCCTTGTTATCTGTTCAATGTCATTCGAAAAAGATCATGGTTATTCCTGGGCACAGGATGAGCATTGTTAGCAGACGGCTACAATGTCTTTGCAGTGATGCAGTAAGCCCCAGTTATTAACAATGGCCCACAAGGTCTGTTGTCCTCTGTGTCTCATCTTTTTGTGTAACTAGGTTGTGATGTCTTCTTTCATCAAATCTTCCAGGAGACTGAGGTGGGACAACTCATGAACCTGTTGATTATCAGGTGGGGTGCATGTCGTCTGTGAACAGTGATTTTTGTATCTTGTATATAATGGAGGATCTCCTTCTACATGCCATTGCCTCAGAGTGGGTGCCCCAGCACCATCCAGTCCTGGACCTCCCACTGGAGAAGCCACATGATCAATTCTTTGTAAACTATCCAGCTATCTGTGCATATAACAAATGGGGTCAGGCTCATGGAGCAGCACCATTCACGCTGCTCAAAGGTCAGCCTGTTGTTCTCTGTATCCAGTGACAGTCTGTCCAGATATTTCCAGGTAAGGGTTGGATGGCAATAGCCATCCAGGTGCTGGGTTTGCCCCTAGCCGAGCCATCAGCGTACCAGGCATGATCAGGGATGGGTCTGTCTCCTTCCTGCAGGAAGGATGGCAGCTGGGGTGGCTCTGCTGCCTCAGTTAATGGCTGTTCTTCCACAGTAACACAAGTTACAGGGCCAAGAACGGAGTGCAGCTCCCCACTAAGGGGTTGTTTGTCAAGTACTACCTTTCTGCAGTAAGCATGCCATTTTGCTATAGCTGGGGTCTAGGTGCTGCCTAACTTGGGGCTTTTGGAGTCTAGCCTTTATCCACCCTGCTCTAGGATGCTGAGTGGGACCAGTTACCAGGATCCCTTTAGATACATCTTCTACTTGCTGTAAGGCATGGTAAGTAACACACAGCTGTTTTCTAAAACACTATGTCATGTCTCAGCTCCTTTCCATAACTGTGGAATTGCCACAGCCCCATCCAAACCCTTCTTGGTAACTGGTTGCCTCCAATTCACATGGTTATCACTGTGCAAGAATGCCTAAGGCTCGGATCTGTTTAACAACTACCTTGCATTGTTCAAATCTTTACTTTTCTCTGAGGACCAGTCCTATGGGTTCCCTTTTCTACCAATCTATAAAGGGCCAAAACACTTAAACCAGGTAAGGGAAAAAAGCATGCCAATACCCTAAGAGACTGAGGAAAGTTTGCATCTGTTTTGGGGAGGTGGGGCAGGTGGTATACCTGTATTTTATCAATGACCGCTGCAGGAACAACTTTTGTCTTACCCAACCAGATAACCCTCAAGTCTTTGACTGGTAAGCCAGGGCCCTGAATTTTCTATGGGTTCATTTTCCATCCTCTCCCTTGTAGATGCTCTGACAAAGCCTGCAAGATGCCCTGCAACAGAGGTAGTCTTCCCATGTTAACATTATATCCTCAATGCAATGGACCCACCTCACTGATGTGGGAAAGGAGAATAGGGAGCAGTCCCCAGCTACCATCCCATGACAGATCGTGGGGCTCTGCAGGTAGCCTTGGGGGAGTACTTGAAAGGCTTATCATTGTCCCTCCTACATGAAGACAAATTCATCTTAGTTATCATAAACCTGAACTTATCAAGGTCTTTTCCATGAATCTCCTGGAAATTGAAGCAGTTTTGTAGGAACACTTTTTTGCCAAGGCATCAGAGTAAAACAGTAACTCTAAATAATAGAAGGGACTCCTGGATGGCTCAGTTGGTTAAGGGTCTGCATTCAGCTCAATCTTAATCTCAGGGTCCTGAGATCGAGCCCCTCATTGAGCCCACATCCAGCTCCCTGATCAGCAGGAAGTCTGTTTCTCCCTTTCCCTCTGCCCCTCCCTCTGCTCATGGTCTCTCTCTCTCTCTCTCTCAAGTGAATAAATACAATCTTTAAAATAATAACAGTAGTAAAAGACTTAAAAATGGCCATGGGTAAAAATCTGGTGAGTTTCATATGAACCTGGTAATGGCAAAACAGAAACTTTATTTTCCTGGGAAAATTTTTAAAAAAAATGATTTTGTTTATAATTTCTTATCAAGCACAGACCCACAGTTCAAGAAACTTTCTTTTTAACAGAGAAAAAAACCCAATCCCAATATTATACCAATGCACTTTTAAAATGTATTTATTTCAGGGCTCCTGGGTGGCTCAGTCATCAAGTGGTTGGGCTCAGGTCATGATTTGGAGTCCCTGAATCAAGCCCCGCCTCCCACTCCCAGCTGGGTGGGGAAGCCTGCTTCTCCCTCTCTCACTCCCCCTGCTTATCTTCCCTCTTTCGCTGTCTCTCTCTCTGTTGCAAATAAACAAATAAAATCTTAAGAAAAAATGTATTCATTCCAAGTTTAGTCAATCCTGACCATGCATCAAATTCTTTTCCAAAGATTTCCCTTCATGAACCTTCTACAACTTTCTTTTTTCATTTAGAATTTGGCCTAAGTTTTCCCTCTCTAAATGTCTCATTTCAGGGCAAATTTACTTATTTTTCCTTAACAAAAATGCCTTCTCATTCTTCATACCATTTTTACACATCTCCTACTTCCCTATACACAGAGCTCTTCCTCTTATTATTTCTAGGAGTCTGTATTACAAAGAGCCTTCCCCCTCCTCTTTTCCCTTCAGTCTCTATGGGCACTGCTTTGGTTATTTCCTGGAATATTTATATCTTCAAGACATGATAAGATTTACAACTTCAAGGGACAGAGAACGAATGCAAGTTTTCTCCTAGGAGTTTTGGGCGAAGTTGCATTTAAAATTATTCTTTTTACTAGGGTTTAGAGAACATGGGGCATTTTGTCTGTTTTCTCATCAATTACCACAATATTTTTCATCACTTCTTAGAGCTTCCAGCTCTTAGTGTCCAAATCAGGCTTTGTCACAAGTGCTGGGATCTTAATCTGTGGCATCTTGTACCCTCCCAGCTTTGCAACACAGCATGCTAAACCCTCTAATTTATCTTGTTCTCCTATCTAGTCCACCAACCCCAAAGTCATCAGGCTAGTGGATCTTTTCATGTCCTATTCTAATCTTAGCTCATCCTTCAACTTCTAGACACAAGCCTTGGTGGTCAGCTAAACTACCCATGGTAGAGGCCAGCCCACCGAGGCTACCATTCCCTTCCTTGCCACAGAGCACAGTTCCTCCAACGAGTGCATTAGATCAGCTAGTGTTTTCAGGGCATCCCATACTTATGAAGCAGTTCACAAGTATCTGACATACAAGCCTTCCATCCCCACAGGGACTTTAATGACCAAATAAGAAGTTCCCCCTCAGATGCCTCTCTCCCCTTCTTCCCCTTTCCCTCTTCCCCTTCCTCCCCTTCTTCTTCCTCCTCTTCTCCTCCTCCTCTTCTTCTTCTAGATTTTTTTTATTTATTTATTTATTTATTTATTTATTTATTTATTTATTTATTTATGTGAGAGAAAGAGTAGGGAGAGGCACAGAGGGAGGGGAAGAGGCAGAGAATCTCAAGCAGATGCCATGCTGAGCATGGAGCTGTGTGGGAGCGCGATCTCATGACCCTGAGATCATGACCTGAACTGAAATAGAGTCAGATGCTCACCTGACTGAGCCACCCAAGGCGTCCCTCAGATGTCTCTTTCTTAAGATGGTTTGCATGAGCCATCCCTCCCCTGGTGATCAACTCAGGATGTTCCCTACCGAGTTTGCTTTTTCCCTGACATCTCAGTGCTCATAAATTTCTCTGGCCTCCTGTCTGGCTCACCAACGGTGGAGCTGCACCCTGGCAGACTCTAAGCCAATGGTGGCTGATGGGACCAAAGAAATGACCCAGTAACAGCAAGGGATACATAGTTTTACTGGGGCACTTACATCCAGAGGGTCGAGGAGCAGCAGGCCAGACAGAGCATCCACAGCTGGGATGCACATGCAGCCAGCTCTCACAGTATAACTAGCCTAGCAACTCTCTGGAGCCTTTTCCCCTCCTTGACTGGCCAGTGTTCCAAGGAGATGGGGGCCTGCTGTCCAGACATGCTTCATTACCAAGGAGATGCCTCTGGCTTCGCCACCCCTGGAGCCCTTGACCTCCAATGTTGAATAACACGTGTTTTCTGCATACCCTGCTTGATGTGAATAAGAGTGGGGACAGGATTCTATATTCTCAAGATAGTGATTAACAGGGGCATTGAGGGTGTGCGTGTACAAACCAGCCTTCCAGCACGTACCATATACCATGTATAAACCTCAGAAATGATCTCAGCATTTGATACTTAATCATAGAGTAAAACAATTTCAAAACCTCAGGTAGGCCTGTCAGAAAGATTTGCATCGGCTTTTTATCCAGGGCTGGGCTGACAGTTGTCAGCCCTCACAGTTATCAGCCCTACCCTAACACACAGCAAGTCGGCACACATTCCTCAGCTCCTCTGGCTCACCTGTAAGCGCCTTAGCCTGACCAGTGCCCTACACGCCCTCACCCAACCTCCCCTTACATCTACATCTTCTACCTTATGCTCATCTCCTAATTTGCTTCAGCCCTGGGGAGCCATTCTCAGCTTCCCCTCCATGCCTGCATAGTCCCATCTCTGCTTCCTTGCTGATGTCCTGCCTTCTGCTGGCCCTTGTACCCTGAATGCCAGCTCAGATGCTTTCCATCAGCACAAATGGAAGTAATATATTGATCCCTGAACTCCTAGGCTCCTTTGCTATAGCTCTCTGACCACTCTCTGCCTTTCAATGTAGCTCTTGGGAGGGCAGCCTTTCTCCCTCAACTGTGTCATCCCTTAGGCTAGAGACTTAGCTTTATATTACCCACACTACCCAGAAGAGCTTACAGCACATTTTTTTAAATGAAATGAATAAACAGACAAGTGTTTCTTGCCACTCAAGGCCCCGTATACCTGGCCTAACTCTATTAGCCCCTTTTCTTTTGGCTCTTCTCATACATGCTCCATGCAGGTCGTCCTTGGCATTGTTCCCTGGGTGCACTCTGTTGACTTGAAGTCTTTGCTCATGTTACGTCTGCACATATCCTTTCATTTGTTCAATCTTTATCCAGTCATTCATTCATTCACTCACTCATTCTGTCACTCAAATATTGACGAAGCATCTGCTGAGTGCCACCACTGGGCAGAGGCACTGAGAACACAAAAATGTCAGCGAATGGCTCCTTGTCTTCCAAAGTGTGTATATTGAGCACTACAAATACTGTATGGTACTGTTGGTCTGTAACAGAAGGATGAACACAATAATGTGAGGACAGGTTATAAATAGAAAGTTAGGGGTGCCCCGAAAAACAAAGACAGACATAGCTTTCTTGATTTAAAAAAAGTCATTTTGGGCTCCCAGCCCTCTTGGGAAAGAATGGAAAGACAAGCAGCCACTATCAAGTCAGGACAGAACCTAATCATATTCAAGAGTGAAGACTGACCTGATGCACACTCTTGAGTTATCTCTGCAGGATCAAAACCCCTTTGACCACTCAGATACTAGGCCCAAAGGAGCCAGAGAATTGATGATGCTGATCCTTGCCAGACCTGGTGACTTTGATCTGGACTAAGTCACTGTAAGAGGACCTTTGCCCCAATTCCATGCTGTATTCCTCATTGCACAAGCTGCTTCATGAATATATGCATGAACCCTTAGCTTAAAACTTACCTGATTTTGTTGTTGGGAAGACACCGCTTTGGGAAAGATTCCTGGTGTTCTCCTTTTCTTGTTACAAATAAATCCTTCCTTTTCCCATTCTTAAGAATGGTTGTTTCTCTTGGTTTGACACCTACCGAGAGGCAAACCCAGTTTCAGGTAACAAATCTGGTGACCCAGATGGGACCTCTTGCCTAACCCCTGTGAGCTTCTTCAGCTCTTACAGGCAATGCAGTGGGCTGTGGTAGTGGGAGTTTAGTTGTGTGAACTTGTTTGTGTTGTTAGGGAACCTGCAGGGAAGGTCATAAAGAGAATCCCTCTTGGAGCCTGATTTGTCAGATTTGTGCAGCTAGACTCACTGAACAGTCTCATTGGCCACTCCAGACATTTAATTAAAGGGTCCCTTCAGAAACGTGAGGGATAATTACCCCACAAATTGACTTTAGGGCTCTGTCCCTGTCTCAAGTGGGTAAAGGAAGGGTTCAGGGTCTGCACAGCTCTCTGGTTTGGTACATTTGGAGAATCTGAGGGATTGCAAGATATCCTTGTCTTCCCAAGTCCTGGAAGCTGAGCAGGGATGCCTGATCCTTGAAGGTTTTGATGAGATAAATCTCAGGTTCTGGAGATGATCTGTAGAGAGGTGCTGGTTTGGTATGCCTGAGCAATCTGAAAGTGCACTTTGAAATTATCATTGGGAAGAGTTTACTTACCAACTCTACAGAAAAGCAAATTTTCAGTGAGCTAAGAATAGCCAAACATGTGTCTCTACTACCCCTTATTGCAAACCTCTTGGTAGTTAGAGATAAATCTTTAACAGAGACCTAAGGATACGGGGAATCAGACATCAGTCACTTCCATATCCGATTAAGGTGCATCTTGAATCCTTAGAAGCTTTTTGGAGATACCCCAGTGATGAATAAACAACTTGCTTTCTTTTGTAATACTGCTTGGCCATAATACCTGCTAGAAGACCAGGGAAAATGGCCAGAAAATGACTTGTTAAATTATAATACCATACTCCAATTAAATCTACTTCGTAGGAAGGAAGAAAAGTGGGATGAGATTCCTTATATACAATGCTTTATGGCCCTCTGCCAAAGTAAGGAATTGCAGAAGAAATATGGGCTTAAGTATATTCAACTACATAGCCCAGGGAATAAGATTGTGCTCCCTGTTTGGGAGGAACCCCTTGAAGATCCCCCTTTGAGCTCCCTTTGCCCGGGATTTGGAGCAGGTCTCCAGCCCTCAGCCCCACCTGCAGGTCCTCCAGATCCCAAGTCACTGCTGGATCTCCTGATCCATCTAAACCACCTCTACCTTACTCAGGAAAAGGAGAACCTAGCAATGAGCTCACAGTGCTCGGTCCTGCCGTACTCGGAGTGGTCAATCTTATCAGACTCAGAATGTATGCTCTCTGAGGCAGGTCCTTTAAAGGAAATTTGATCATAATGCATGTACCTACCCTTCTCCACCTCCTAACCTGCACAATTGGAAGCAAAATATTTAAAGACTCAGGGCCAACTTGAATGAACCTTATTTTTTTATGAGCCACAACCCCATTTAGTGAGACATTCAAATCCTATTAACCACCCTACTTACAAGGGAAGAGAAGGCAATTTGCCTTGCTCAAAGCTAGGGAGGAAGCAGACAAGGAGCCTGCCACCCAGCCAGACCATGTTATCTGGAGATCTGCTAAGCAGTCAGTGCCAACCACTGGCACTCACTGGGACCCAGATGCCTGGGGGGACAGGGAAAAGCTGAAACATTTGAAATGTAGATATTTCAAAGATAAGAAGGCTGCAGTAGCTTGACCACTTAACTGAAGCACGGTAAGGAACATCAACAAGAAAAGGACAAAAATCCATCTTCCTTTTTGGGAAGAGTTAGTGAATGCCTTAGGCAATAGACCACCTTGGACTCTAAGGATGCAGGAAATGCTACAGTAGTAAATACCTCTCTCCTATCTCAGAACATTCCAGATATTTACCACAAACTTCAAAAGATTGCAGTAGGACTTAACACTCTCACCTCCCAACTGGTCAAGGTGGCCTTTGGGGTCTCCAAAAACTGGGATGTGGCAGAGGAATAAAAAGAAGACAGGAAGATGAAGAAATAGGCTTCCCTGTGGGCAGTGGCACTGCGGATCAGCCCAGGTGACCCAGGAGAAGAAAACAAAAGACCCCATGAGTGAGTGTCCTCTATTCCCAACATGGGAAAGGCAAGCCACCAGTAAAGCTGGGACCCAACCAATGTGCATACTGTAAAAAGGAGGGACATTGGAAAAGGAGATACCCTGACTATCCCCAGACAGGAAAGATCCAAGCTAAACCCTTTTCCTTTCAATCCCTGGTAACTGAGGAAGAATATTGACAGGGCCTGGGACTCCCCCAGTTGGTTCCTCAAAGTACCATCCCTATGACCCCCAAGGACCAGGTCACCTTAGATAGAGTAGAAGAGACAATTGAGTTTTTGCTGGATACTGGTGCTACATTCTCAGTCTTAACTACCCAAAAGGGCCCCCTCTCCAAGAGAGAATACAACATCAAGGCAGTGTCAGGAAAGGGAAATACAAGAAAAGGTTCTGAGCCTCTGACCTGTGAAATAGGTTAAAAAAACAACAACAACAAAACAAAAAAACCTTTAAAACACTCCTTGCATGGTCCGGAATGCCTGATCCCTCTGTTAGGGAAAAATCTGCTGGTCAAGTGGGGAGGTACTATACATCTAAACAAGTGTAGAGCTGAGATAAATATGCCTAAAGTGCAGAGGGCTATACCTCTGGCACTCCTTACTTAGGATCCTCCTGTGCTGGAACCTAGTCCTGCCCACAGACTTGATCAATTTAGGCAGGATGGAAAATATGCTAAGCTGTGAATGTCTAACCTGTAAACGTTTCAAGAAATCCAGTGGATTGTTGCCCAAAAGTAAAACAATACCTCTTTAGACTGAAGGCAAGAAGGAAATAGAGCCTGTAATAGATTGCTAAGCAAAGGCTTGATAAGACCCTACCAATCTCCCTGTAATACCCCAAAATTACCTATTAAAAAAAAAAAGAGGAACAGAAGAATATTGATTGGTCCAAGGTCTTAGGGCAATAAATGAAGCTACATAGAATATCCATTCTTGGTCCTGAACCCCTATAGTCTCCTGAGTGATAGCAGGTTTCATATCATCCTGGACCTTAAGGATGCTTTTTCTCTATACCCCTAGATAAGGGCTAAAAAGAACCATTTGCTTTTGAATGGGAAAATCCTCGCTTATATCAAAAGGAGCAATATTGGGACACCTGGGTGACTCAGTGGGTTAAGCATCTGTCTTCAACTGGGTCATGATCCCAGCGTCCTGGGATTGAGTCCCCCATCAGACCCCTTGCTCAGTGGGGATCCTGCTTCCCCCTCTGTCTGCCACTTCCTTGCTTGTGCACTCACTCACTCTCTCTCTGACAAATAAATAAATAAAATCTTCAACAAAACAAAACAAAAAACAGCATTATTGTTAGACTGTTCTGCCCCAAGGGCTTAAAATCTCTCTGACTAGTTTGGAGAGGTTTTGAGTCAAGATTTTTTTTTTTTTTTTTAAAGAGAAACACAGCCAGAGAGGGAACACAGCAGGGGGAGCAAGAGAGGGAGAAGCAGGTTTCCCGCAGAGCAGGGAGACCAATGTGGGGCTCGATCTCGGGTCTCCAGGATCATGCCCTGAGCCAAAGGCAGTCGCTTAACTAACTAGCCACCCAGGCGCCCCTTGAGTCAAGATTTAAGAAGACTACATCTAGAAAGGGGGACAGTCCCCCAATATGTTGATGACATTCTTATTACCATGCTAACAAAAGAGGGCTCAGATCAAAATACAATAGAGGTTCTAAACTTTCTAGCAGAAAAGGGATATAAAGTCTCCAAACAAAACAAAACAAAACAGAGGCCCAGATATCTAAAACAAAGGTCAGGCATTTGGGATGCTTGATCCCTGAAGGACAGAGGACAATCCCAGAGGACAGAAAGCCAGCCATATACCAGCACTCAAAAGCAGTGAGGGATTTTTGAGGGAGTAGTGGGATTTTGCTGGATATAGATTCCCAACTTTAGTCTGATTGAAAGCCCATTCATGAATAATTGTGGAGACTGGAAACTGACCCTTTTGAGTGGGACGGCCAAAATGATCAAGACTTTTATTTTATTTATTTTTAAGATTTTATTTATTTATTTATTTGTCAGAGAGAGAGAGTCCACAAGCAGTGAAGTGGCAGGCAGAAGGAGATGCAGGTCCCCTGCTGAGCAAGGTACCCAATGTGGGACTCAATCCCAGGACCCTGGGATCATGACCTGAGCCGAAGGCAGACACTCAACTGTGCCACCCAGACATCCTGATCAAGGCTTAAAAACTAAAATAACTACTATTTAGCACGACTGCTTTGGGCCCTCCTGACCTCTCAAAGCCTTTTGAACCATATATCCATCCATGAGAGGCAAGGACAAACTTGGGAATCCTCACCCAAATGTGGGGACATATGAAAAGAGTCATAACAAACTTTTCAAAACAGTTAGATGGCCACCATGCCTGCAGGCAGTGGTGGTTACTTGCCTACTATAATAAAAGGGGCAGCAAAACTTACCACGGGGCAGTCTTTAGCTGTATGGGTTCCTCATCAAGTAAGACAAATTCTGAATGCCAACAGCCATTATTGGCTAACAGAGGGCAAACTGGGCCAATTTCAAGCCCTGATGCTAGATACCCCAGGCCTGCTTACCAAGTCTTATCAAGCTTTGCCTCCTGCCATTTTGTTGTCATCCTCCAAGGGGCCACTTGCCCATTAACCGTAATAAAACCACTGAGGTGATATATTCCAGTAGAAAAGGCCTAAAAAGTGAACTTTCACCTAATGCTGATGAAGAATGGTTTTTGGGGAAAGCAGATTTATGGAAAGAGGCAAATATAGGGCTGGATATGCTGTGGTCTCCCTGTATTAAGAGATAGAAGCCAACAGCCTGTCCCCAGGAATTTCATCTCATAAGACTGACCCTAGCATTAAGCAAGGGGAAGGAAAGGCGATCACTATATACATTGATTCAGAGAATGCCTTCTCGGTATTACATGCTCATGGGATTATATGGACAGAGTAAGGTCTACTCTCAGCTGCTAGCAAAGAAATCAAATGTAGCGAAGAGATTTTTTGGCTCTTAGAAGCCATCACAAACACAAGGAAATAGCTGTGACTCATTGAGGGGACACCAAAAAGGAGAAGAGGCCAAAGGCAAGAGTCTGGCAGACATGGCTGACAAAAGTGCAGCCTGAGAGGGAAGCCTTAGAAGCCCCACTTATTCCCTCAGTTCCTTGTGTAGATTTAGACCAGACTACTCCCCTGAGGACCTAGGAGAGACACGATCAAAGGGTTACAAGAGGACTTCAATCTCAAAAGCCTGGCTGATCAGTAATACCAGAAAAATATGGGTACCTCTAATTCCAGGATGGGTGATTGTTAAGGGCGCCCGTGACTCCACTCATGATGGAAACAGACTATGTACAACTGGCTGATGAGAATAATTAGCACACCAAGCTTAAGACTCCTAATTGAAAAAGTCATGAGCTAATGTGCCTATTGCCCAAAAGAACAAAGCTAACACCAGGCCTCTGCCCCACCACTAAGAAGGGCTATTTAACATGGAGGCACCCAACTGCGGAAGGACTGACAGATAGATTTTTACTGTGATGTCTCCCACATCAGATGGCTTCAAGAATCTTCTGGCCCTGAGGCACCTGGGTGGCTCAGCCAGTTGGACGTCAGATTATTGGTTCTGGCTCAGGTCGTCATCTCATGGGTCATGGGGATCGAGCCCCGTGTCGAGCTCCACGCTCAGTGAGGAGTCTGCTGGAGATTTTCTCCCTCTACCACTCTCCCTGTTCACATTCTCTCTCTCACTCTCTCTCAAATAAACAAATACAATCTTTAAAAAAAAGAATCTCCTGGTCCTAGTTGATTCTTTCACTGGCTGGATTAAAGCTTTTCATTGCAGGGGTGCCTGGGTGGCTCAGTTGGTTAAGCGACTGCCTTCGGCTCAGGTCATGATCCCAGAGACCTGGGATCGAGTCCCACATCGGGCTCCCTGCTCGGCAGGAAGCCTGCTTCTCCCTCTCTCACTCCCCCTGCTTGTGTTCCCTCTCTGGCTGTGTTTCTCTCTGTCAAAGAAATAAAATCTTTAAAAAAAAAAAAAAAAAAAAAAAGCTTTTAATTGCAAAACAGAAAAAAAAAGTAATTAAACCCCTTCTATAGAATATTAATCCAAGTTTTGGGCTATCCTGAACAGTTCAAAGTGACAATGAACCAGCCTTTACCACCAAAGTGATGGTTAAATTTGCTCTCTCCTTAGATATAAAATGGAAACCAAAAATGTATGCTATCTGGAGGCCTCAGTCTTTAGGAAAAACAGAGTGAGCTAACCAAGACCTTAAAAAACACATTGGCCCAATTACACCAAGAATCATAGGAAGGAAAATAGCCAAAATTGCTGCCCACAGCTTTAACTCACATGAGGGCAGCCCCCAAAGGAAAGTTAAAACTCAGTCCTTTGGAAATGATGTATGCCTGGGAACTCTTTCCCATGGGTGGGGCCTAAAGTAGACATGGAAACAGAAAACACTATTAAATACGTAATACAGGGAGGGAAAGCTGTGATTGGACTGAACCACCATGCCAACCTACACTTTCCAGCCCCCACAGAAATAAAAAGTCATCCCTATGAACCAGGAGACTGGGTGTATCTAAAGACATGGAAAACAGGTACCGCTTCAGATCAACTACCACCTTTATGGAATGCGCCTTATTTAGGCCTTATTTAGTGTCGTTGACCACACCCTCTTCCTTGGGAAGAGGAAATAACACCTTGGGAACACCCCCTCTTCCTTAGGAAGAGGGAATAACACTTTGGATTCACCATTCCAGAGTAAAAAAGGCAGCTGAACCCCTCTTGGGCAACAAAGAAGGGAACCAAATAGACTACAGCTATGTGAATTGGTGTCGATCTCAAGTTCCTCTTCAGAAAATCCAGTTAACGAGGAAGAGTTAAATTCCTGAGTCGTCAAACGTAACTTGCTCTCAAGTACTGGGAATGATGGACTCTTACTGTTTGACCTCTACAGCTCCAAACTCCTAGTAAACTTTGTCACTTCCTGATTGTAACAAATTCAACTTCAAATTGTTCTTTAAAGAACCTTTAAGGAACACTCCAGGGGATAATAAAAGCTTATCTAGCTTGAGCCGCAGGAGAATTTCACTTCTTTAACTAGTGAGATCACAACACTCAATCTCAGCAGGAAGCAGTTACAGAACACTGACCTCCACCTGTGACCCCTCAAGAATGAGGAATGAAATATCTCAAGGGAACCTTTGCAAGCAGAAAGAGTTAGGGATCCCCCTGAAAAATGAAGACAGAGATTTCTTGACATAAGAAAAGTCATTTTGGACTCTTAGCCATCTTGGGAAAGAATGGAGGAACAAGCAGCCACTATTCAGGCCAGGAGAGAATCTAATCATACCCAAGAGTGAAGACTGACTTGATGTACACTCTTGAGTTATCTCTGCAGGATCGAAACCCCTTTGGGCACTCAGATACCAGATCCACAGGAGCCAGAGAATTTAATGCAGGAGAAATAGGTTCTTGTATCATGGAGTCAACGAATGAATCTCATGAACAAAGGAGAGTGAGTAAAGCAATAGAGGGTTATTAAGCAAGGATACAGAAAACGCTCTCAGGAGTGAGAGGGGTCCCGACAGGGTTGCCACTGAGGGCTTTTAAGGTTGGTCTTTTATAGAAAGTTAACCAGGAACTTAAATCCTTTTAACATCTCTATTGATAGCACCATTGAGTAAGAACTAGTGATAACACCTTCAATCGCTTACTTCCTTTTTAGGGTCTGGTAATTCTTGGTTGGTCACAAGTAGCTGTTATAAAAAGACCCCACCTCTGACACCTAGAACAGTATGGTCCGTTTTTTCCCCTTATCTCTGGTTTCCTTTCATCTTCCACATATTAAATTTTGTGAGCCTGATCCCATGGCCCCCTACCTATCTCTCACCTACCTAGTTCCACCTGTCCGTTACTCAAATTGATGGTGTTGACTCTTGCCAACCCTGGTGACTTTGATCCGGACTAAGTTGTCTTAAGAGGAACTTGGTCCCAATTGCATGCTGTATTCTCCACTGTACAAGCTGCTTCATGATTACATATGCACCCTTAGCTTAAAACCTCCCTGATTTTACTATTGGGGAGACACTGCTTTGGAAAGATCCCTGGTGTCCTCCTTTACTTTGCAGCAAGTAAAACCCTTTCTTTTCCCATTCTTTGGCTTGGTTTCATCTTTTGTCTCAACACCTCCCAAGAGACAAATATAGTTTTGGGGAACAAAAGGACCATGTTCAGGGGAACTTCACTGAGCAGCTGATGTGGTTTTGGAACATAGATGAATCTGGGGTAAAATCTGGAGTGTAGGACCAAGAAAGAATTCTTGAGTGTCTTTGGTGCAAAATGGTGGTTTATTAAAGCACGGGGACAGGACCTTGGGCAGAAACAGCTGCTGCCCCAGGGCTGTGAGGAGTGGCTGGTTATATACTATGGAGTTGGGGGAGGTTAGGAAAAGGGGAGGTTTCAAAAGGATTTTCATATGTTAAAGAAGACTCACAGCATACCAGAGGCCTTGCCATTGCCAAGTTAAGACTGTTGTTCCCTCTAGCAAGGCATTAACACAAAGATAGTTGGGAGATTCCTGGAGGAACATTACACCCTGCAGGCTTCAAGTAGCTGTCAATGGGCAGCAGATAATAAGGACATTTAATTGTACCTACAGTTCCTTCTGGAAACTAGGTTATTGTTCTTGTAAATCGCTAAGACATTTGTAAACTGAGGGAGACTCTTGTCTTGCAGGACTGTGATCTCTAGAAGTTTAAATATTTATTTTCCTTTCTTTAGCTTTAGGGCAGTCGGAAACGCCTGAGGAATGTCATATATACCCCATGGAGGGGGTTGTCAGCTTCTGCTTTGTCCTCAGCTTGCCTTCTGTTCCCTCATCAGAGATGCAACTTAAACACCAAGTCTCATGCAGAGGGTTGTTGTAAAGGGTGGACTCACAGCAAAGGGTCATGGGCAGTTCTGGGCACAGAACTTCCAGGCCCCTATGAGGCTCTCTCCCCAACTGGGAACTTCTCTGCATGTTGAATTTGGGTGTCTCCTTAGAATGGGATTAGGAGTCTTATACTTGACCTACTTTGGGGGGGTCTTAACTTGCAACCTCCCCCAACTGGTTAGTAAATTCCTTGCTTAAGTAAGTGAAATCTCCAGTTCTGCTCTGGACAAATCACACCTGGCCTATTAGGTGTTCGGTCCCTTAAAAGTATTTGTATCCAAGGCGCCTGGGTGGCTCAGTGGGTTAAAGCCTCTGCTTTCAGCTCAGGTCATGATCTCGGGGTCATGGGATCGAGGCCCGCATGGGCTCTCTGCTCAGCAGAGAGCCTGCTTCCTCCTCTCTCTGCCTGCCTCTCTGCCTCTTTGTGATCTCTCTCTCTGTCAAATAAATAAATAAAATCTTTTTTTTAAAAAAAGGATTTGTACCAGTGTCATCATATTTGCCTTTATTTTATTAGTCACCTTCTCAGAGTTCAAGGGGTGATTCACCGGCACACCCTACATTTAACTGCTTCATGTGAAAAGCTCTTCCTCCTGCACTCTAAGGTAAACGCCTTAAGGGTGAAGCCTATTTTTTTTCCTTCCGGGTATCCTACAATGCCAACTGTGCTCACTGCTGGTGAGGGTCAGTGCCTTCTGTTTTCTCTCCCTAAGGCAATTCCTGTTTCTCAAACTTCTCTCCTCTGTTTCCCACTCATCCACTGCCTCCTATTCTCCCACCTCCTGCAGAAAATTGCCCTCTGGCCCCAGCAGCAATCCTCTATGGAGGAAATGCAAAATGTTTTCTGGAGAGAACAAAGCCCTCCCCCAGGGGAAGATATCTGAATGTAGAACAGGATTAGACAAAGGTTAAATCTGCTGACCTTCGGCATCTCTTCCCTCCCTCAGATTCTGTTTTAAGGTATTGCTTTTAAGGTTCAAAGAGCTTGTTTGGCACAGTTCCTTGTTCTACAGATTTTTTCAGGTGCTATTATAGCGGAAAGAGGGAGGATGGGAATATAAAGGTATAAAAATTATACCTTTAAATTGAGATTAGGAAATTGCTGGTCAATAAAACATGCTTATTGTGTTAGACATTAAAGCAGTTACAAAGTAATCTATGAATCACACAGTAATAAATTAAAGAAAATCAAATTCAAGGCTATTTAGCGGAACTAGTATGTGTAACAGTGCTTTGTAACCTCTGAATATTATGCAAAAATAAGGTGTTATTGTTAATATCATTATTACTATAGCTGTCCTAAGTGTGTGATTTTCCCAGATCAAGGCACAAGATTAAGAAGTCTAGAGATCTTTCAGTTCCTTGTAAATGTAAGATACCGGTAATAAGCAGAGACCTTCTTCTTTTTTTTCAATTCATCCTAGACTCTGATCAGTAAGCCAGGCTAGAAATATCAAATGACACAATCCATTCAAACAAAGCTATGCATCCCTTCAGTGCCAGGGCAAAGTTTGGGGGCCAAAAGAGAGTTTTCTCAAATAAAATCTTTCATGTGTAGATTCAGGTATATCAGGCAAAAAACAGCAGGTACCTGTGGAGCCCATGGTGACTGGTCCTGAGGGGACCACTTCCTGTTGCATGAGGGCCCCCAGCTGCCATCAAAGCACTGGGCTGGGCTGCTAGATATAAGCAGTTCATCTCTTGGAAATAGAAAAGTGAGGTGGACTCAGGTTACCAACATATCCCATACCCTCATAGGTTTCAAGAGATTTTGTAAACTAGAAGACAGAAATATAGAACAGGAGTAGTAAGTCTGAGCAAGGAGACTGAAGAGAGAATGACAAATGTTTGCATTAATTTCCTTTGTTCCAGAAGAATAGTGCCATATTCATTGATTTATTATGAAATAATATTAAATTAAATGAGTTACTAAATGTAAAGTACCAAGTCCCCACTGCCTGCACATAGTGGGCATTCAATAGATGTCATACCTCTCTCCAAGCATCCTTCTATCATTGTAATCATCAAAGCTTACTGCCAAACTTTGAAGACAAGATTTAGAATAACTTCCCACCAGGAACAGAGATACAATCAAGGGCATGTAAGGATTCTGTGAAGACAACTGCATACCTGTCCTTCAGTCAGCACTAGAGGCACCTGATCTTAGTCTAGGCAGTATTCAGGATGAACTTTGGTCTTTAAGGCAAATCAGCCCTGACATCACATATAGTATTGAAACTAAGCATTAGGAAAATTAACCTATAGACACTCAGAAAGACAGCTAGAGTAGGGGAGGAGGAATGAGTGGATGACATAAGAAATGATCCAAGGATTCTGGATGTGGTTTCAAAATAATATCAGTACAGCATGTGCCTGGGTGGCTCAGTTGGTTAAGCTTTAGACTTAGTTTTGGCTTGGGTTGTGATCTTGGGGTTGTGGGATCAAGCTCTGCCTTGGGCTTGGTGCTTGGTGTAGAGTCTGCTTGGGATGCTCTCCCCTCCTTCATTCTCTACTGCTCCCTCTGCTTGTGCATGCACACATGCTCTCTTGCTCTCTCTCTCGCTCTCTCTCTCTCTCAAATAAATAAATAAATAAAATCTTTTTTTAAAAAATCAGCAGTTATGAAACTGACCAAGTAAACCCAGCATACAGTAAACATCATAAAATAACAGTCTGACTTCAAGGCAAGGAAAGGGACCTTTTTTTCTCAAGCCATTACCTTAGAGCATCAATCATCATGATGGAAGATAAATCATAGTTCATCTCCAGCATTTATCAAAGTGCCCAAAATATTGTAGGCAGTCAGTATTTGTTAGACAAATGAATCTTAGTTTCTTAGAATGCTTGACAGTCAATTCCAGGTAGAAATGATAGATTGAGCAGACATATCTAATCTAACTCCTTCCAGATCGCCACTAAAACTCATCACGACGGAGAGAAAGGGAGAAGAAGTAATAGCAACAGAATTTTGGAACCCAGAAAGCAGTGATGAATGGCTTGGCAGACCTGAAAAAACCAAATGCCAACTGAGTGGCATTGCAAGATCCTCCTGATATGGAGTGAAGATGTAGTAGGTGTAAAATAAGGGAAATGGTTGTGATGCAGCCTGGCTGGATTGGAGGGCACAGAGGAGGTCCCACAGGATCAGCCAAGAGGGCCCTTGACTTCATGCAGGATAGAAATGAAACATGAACAGAGAAGAAGTGTCAGCAGAATTTACTGAAGACAAAGAGAGAGGGACACCTGGCTGGCTCAGTCAATAAAGCATGATCTTGATCTCAGGGTTGTAAATTCAAGCCCCACATTGGGTGTAAAGATTACTTAAAAAATTTTTTTTTCAATCTTAAAAAAAAAAAAAAAACCATTGAAGACATAGAGAGAATGCAGATATAGGCAGAGCCTCTGGGAAACTTGGGAAGGAAAGAAAGGGAAGTCTCCTCTTTACTTGGGGCCTGGGGCTTTTATTGAGGATTCTGGTTTGGTTCACATATCCTCTTAGTAATCCAAGTACAAAGATGAGTGTTAAGTGTCCTCAATAAGTCACTTTTGCCCTGAAGCCAGGGGTCTTGATGTGTCAGTGGTCTTCAAAAACACATTGATGATACTCTATCCAGTCACTCTTTAGATGCTAGCTATTATGCAGGAAGACTCCAAAGAAATCATTAAATCCTTAACTTTTTTTTTTTTTACGATTTTATTTATTTATTTGACAGAGAGAAACACAGCTAGAGAGGGAATACAAGCAGAGGGACTGAGAGAGGGAGAAGCAGGCCTCCCGCTGAACAGGAAGCCTGATGTGGGACTCAATCCCGGGTCTCCAGGATCATGACCCAAGCCAAAGGCAGTTGCCTAACCAACTGAGCCACCCAGGCTCCCTAAATCCTTAACTTTTACAAGGAGCACATACATTAGCTGTTCTATAAGGCACATGTAAGGGGGGGAGTGTAGGTCCTAGCAAAAAAGACAAGGGAGAAAATAACTAAAAAAGCAGTTTTTCCTGCAGTCCCTTTAGTTTCCTATCTCATTTGGAGGTTGGAAGCTACTTGAGAAGTAGTACAACTTTTATATCCTCTTCCCTGACTTTTTGCACTGGTGACAGCCCCCCAACCCCTAACTGAAGTGGAGGTGTACCACTTCTCATCCATAGCTCCATGATCTAGAGACTCTAATAATAAAACAGAAATTAATTAACATAGGCATATTAAATGCTCACAACCTCTCCCAATTCTTCATATGCTGGAAATCAAGCCTTACCATTGAGACATAAGATGGGAGAAGACTTCTCTAAGGAACAGGTCTAGCCCAAGGTTGTGGGGGAGGTGGGATTCCCTAAAAATAGTGCTATGGAGTGGGATGGGATGAGGGTAGAATTCCCCAACAAAGAGCCTACTTTCATTACCTTTCATCAATGTTCATGGTAGTAGGTCTTCCCCAAAGCACAGAGCTTCTAATCCATTTTTTGTTATTTCATCCTTAAATATGAGTGGTAACTAGGATTAGCGAACAGAGGCGGAAACCCTCTGACATGAAAGTCAAGTGAAGGACCTAAATGGCCAGATTGAAGAGGCCCACCAAAGACCCAGCTCAATGAATGATGACACACACCAACAATAGCGCCATGAGATTTTAGCTATTTATTCTTTAAAGATTATATTTACTTATTTATTTGACAGAGAGAGAGATCACAAATAGTCAGAGAGGCAGGCAGAGAAAGAGGGGGAGGCAGGCTCCCCACTGAGCAGAGAGCCCGATGTAGGACTCGATCCCAGGACCCTGAGATCATGACCTGAGCCAAAGGCAGAGGCTTAACCCTCTGAGCCACCCAGGCGCCCCTCATCATGAAATTTTAGAACGCCAAACACAAAGGCAAAATTCTGCAAAGTTTTGAACAGAAAAACCATATACAAAGAAGAAGGAATCAGAATGATTTCACACTTCTTTTTTTTTTTCTTAAAGATTTTATTTATTTGACAGAGAGAAACACAGCCAGAGAGGGAACACAAGCAGGGGGAGTGAGAGAGGGAGAAGCAGGCTTCCCGCTGAGCAAGGAGCCCGATGTGGGACTCGATCCCGGGTCTCCAGGATCATGACCTGAGCCGAAGATAGTCGCTTAACCAACTGAGCCACCCACGCGCCCCTGATTTCACACTCTTAACAGCAATGCTGAACCCTGAATTCTGAGAACAAGAGAACAATGCCTCTAAATGCTGAAGGAAAATTATTTCCTACTTAGAATTCTATACCCAAATTGTCCATCAAGAATAAAGGGGCTGGTTCCACCTGAGGAACCTGCAAGCTCTCATACCTTGAAAGTGTAATTTTCTTTAATATACTGCTTTGTGCTTGCAAAAAAAGAAAAGAAAGAAATATACATAAATTCTCAAAAACCTTACCTTCCATGCACACTTTCTTAAGAAGCTAAGGGAGGGAGGCCATACTAATCAAAAAGAGAAAAAAGAGTATAAACCAAGAAAAAAGAAGGTACGGATTATAGGAAACTATACGCAAGTAAGGAAATAGGTGAAGTGAGTCCTCAAGATGATGGTGCATTACCTGTATACCAGATACAGGAGGCAACAACTACAAATGGGATCACTGTAACTCAGGAGAGAAGATACTTTGAAAGGGTTATCATTAAGATATCAACTGTCATTATACCACTTTTTAAAAGTCAGAAGATTTATATGATCTGAAGAGAAACCAGAGTATTTTTATTATACCTTTTTTTTTCTTTTAAGGTTTTATTTATTTATTTGACAGAGAGAAATACAGCGAGAGAGGGAACACAAGCAGGGGGAGTGAGAGAGGGAGAAGCAGGCCTCCCGCAGAGCAGGAAGCCTGATGCGGGGCTCGATCCGGGGCCTCCAGGATCATGACCTGAGCCAAAGGCCGTCACTTAACCAACTGAGTCGCTTAACCAAGCGCCCCCCCTTACCCACGTTTTGATGGGGTTTCTGTTCTATCCACCTAACCCCCCACCCCACTATGACCTACTGCCCAGAGAGGCTGAGGACGCTCATTAAACCTCACAGAAGTTTTCTGCTTTGACCTACTCCAGAACTGAAAATGAGCTTTGATGAACTTAGAAGCAAAAAATAAAGAGCAGCCCTCTGCCTCACCCCCAATTCCCACCAGAGCCTTGCCAGATGTTCTATACGTTGGCCACCTGCAGAGGTCCTAATTTATTAAGTTGTATGTTTCCCAGGTCTCACTCATGACCTTACCACTAATTTCTCCAGAAATGCCTTTTATATATTTCATGGAAGCTGAAGCCAGACTATGGGCTAGAAATTCTGTTCAGCTTATCTTTGGGATCATCTAGTCATGCCTTCATGACTTTTTCCTACATATCTGGGCTTCTGCTTGCTGTTCAGTTGTTGGTTTTTTCTTTTTGTCTTTATTTATTTGTTTATTTAAGTAATCTGTACATCCAGCATGGGGCTTGAACTCACAACCATGAGAGCCAGTCAGGTGTCCCACTGCTCAGTTTTTATATTAACCACATGTAGTAGTTGATAAAATACCTGAGGGGGGAAAAAAAAATGATAGTGGCTATCCTTAAATATTTCAATTACTTCTTCTCCTGGGATTTTGGAGATGGTATCTTGAAGATTGAGCCGATGAGTAATAGACTGAAGTGGAAAGTCTGTGTTGTAGAAAAGCAGCCTCAATGAGTCGCAAGCAGCCTGAGAAAACACCCATCTTCTCTGCTTCCATTTCTTCCATTTCAAGCACCACATCATCTGCATTTGGCTGTCAAAATCTTCAATTTCAAATCTTCACCTGCTGCCAGCACCTAAAACCTCCCCAGGAAAACCAACTAAGTGGTGGGAGCAGTGCTGCATGGGACTGAGGGCATGGTAAGGAGAAGGAGCTGAGTCTAAAAGACTGGCCCTTCTCAATCTTTCTCCTGGTCACCCAGTCTCTCTGTTGCTTAACATCCTTCTGGGGATCCCTGCTGCCCTCTCAGTGGATCCCTTAGCATGACACACAAAGGCTCTTTTTAATTTTACCTCTCCCTACTTTGCCAGCTTTACCTGCCTTTAGCTGTGGTCCCCACAGCCTTTTTTCTCTTGCCCACAGTAATATTCAACTACTTACAATCCCCGAATACTGTGTTCACTCTGCATTTTCATCATGCCTGGAGGTCTCTTCTTACACATTCCTCCCTTCCTTGTCTGGTTAATATCTGCTTATTTCCAAGACTCAGTTCAAGTATAACTTCCTCTAGTAAGACTGCCCCATGCTAGTCACCTGTCCTCCCCAGACTGGATTAGATGTGCTTCCTCTGTGCATACCTATGCATGTCACATTGCATCAAAAAGCATCTCTTTGGGACACCTGGGTGGCTCAGTTGGTTAAAGGTCTGCCTTCAACTATGGTCATAATCCCAGGGTGCTGGGATCAAGTACCGCATTGGGCTTCTTGCTCTGCAGGGAGCCTGTTTCTTCCTCTGACTGCTACTTCCCATGCATGTGCTTTCTCTGACAAATAAGTAATCCTTTAAAAAAATTGTAAAGGATTTTATTTATATAGTTGAGAGAGACAGAGAGCACAAGAGTGGGGTGAGAAGCAGAAGGAGGTATACCTTTGTATCATAAATAATAATTTCACTGCCCTAAAAATCCACCCCACTCCACCTAATCATCCTCCCCCCTCCCTCCCTGGAATTCCTGGGAACCCCTGACCTTTTTACTGTCTCCATACTTTTGCCTTTTCTAGTATGTTATAAAATTGGAATCATAGAGTATATAACCTTCTCACATTGGCTATTTTTGCTTGGCAATATGCATTTAGGTTTTCTCCATGTCTTTTTGTAGCATATTATTTTTATTCACAATAACTCAGCAAGGTAGGATTTTTAGGAGAAAAACGCCTGCGACTTGGAGAGGGAAGGTAACAGTGCAGAAATAACTGAACTATCAACAATGTCATACCATCAATCCATTAAAGGGACATTCACTGGCCTCCTGCTTTGTGTTTGATGTTTGGTGTTTGCTTGATTTCAAGAATAAGAAGATAATGCCCTAGTCCTTGAGGAAATAACAATTTAGTGTATAAGACAGTTACATTTAGAAGACTCATCATTTCACAAAACAGGAAGAGCTACAGAAAGGGTAAGTATCCTGCTGATATAAAAATTAATTCAAAGGGTGCCTGAGTAGTTCAGTCAGTTAAGTGTCTGCCTTTGGCTCAGGTCATGATCCTAGGGTCTTAGGAGGGACCTACATCAGGCCCTACATCAGGGTCTCTGCTCAGTGGGGAGTCTGCTTCTCCCTCTTCACATGCTCTCTCTTTTACTCACTCTCTCTCAAAAGAATTATTTATTCTTTTAAATCTTTTAAAAATTAATTCAAATAAAACAGGCACCTGTCACAATAATGCCATATAATAAGTGCTCATTAAATGTTAACTATTATTACTGTTATTTTACTTAGTTCTTACAACAGCCCTAACCCCTATATATTGCTATCACTTATTGCTCTGATTGATAATTGGTTCAGAGTAGCTAATTAACTTGCTCAAGATAACAGAATGAAAAAACAAATCTGAGTGGTGCCTGGGTGGCTCAGTAGGTTGAGCATCGGCCTTTAGCTCAGGTCATGACCCCAGAGTCCTAGGATTGAGCCCTGCATCAGGATCCCTGCTCAGCAAGGAGTTTGCTTCTTCCTTTCTCTCTGCTCTACCTGCCCCCACCTGCTCATGTGTGTTCTCTCTCTCTCTCTCTCTCTCTCTCTCTCTCTCTCTCTTTCTCTCTTTCACTCTCTTTCTCAAGTAAATAAATAAAATCTTTAAAAAATGAAACTGAGTGTGTCTAAATATTCTCTCTACATTCTTGCTTTCTCTGTAGTCCCAGCAGAAGTACCGTCATGTCCTGAGGCAGAGACACTCAAGAGAAGGGTGTATGGAGACAGTGACAAGTTGAGAGTGGTTGAAGCACAGAGGGTAGAGAGGGGGGCAGTGGGCAGTAGAAACTGGTCACAGGCTATGAAGGGCTTCCAAGTACTGAAGTTCATAAATATGTCAGTCCCACTAATTTGCTCATGATATTTAGCTCTAAGAACTGCTGAAGCAGAACATTCCCTTTGGAGTATACAAAATAAGACAAGCTCTGTGTAAGACATTTTTGGTCTTACTGAGGTCAATGTGGTGGGTTTATTGCTGAGGAAGAGTTCTGACAATTGCTATGGAGACGCAATATAAGCAAAAAAATGCCAAATGTTTGTTTTCTGAAAACAAAATTAGAGGGAAGCACAGTACACAAAATTTCATACATAATGTGTTTTGCAAATAAACACCAATTTGAAGAGCAAATTCAGGAAATGAAATTGACTGAGTCCAAGTCTTCACAGAAAACCCATCTGCTTTTTCCTCTAGATGACTGGAATGCTTACATGTGAAGGCATTTCTTTCTATCATCATATAGCTTCTTTGTCTTGAAAAGTAGAAATAAGAAAATTTACCTTTGTTTCCTACTATACTCTTGAAATCATCATCTACCTTATTTTTTTTTTTAAAGATTTATTTGAAAGCGGGGCGCCTGGGTGGCTCAGTTTGTTAAGCGACTGCCTTTGACAGGCTCATGATCCCGGAGTCCTGGGATCGAGCCCCACATCCAGCTCCCTGCTCAGCGGGAAGCCTGCTTCTCCCTCTCTCACTCCCCCGGCTTGT
This sequence comes from Spilogale gracilis, assembly GCA_004023965.1. Classification (NCBI taxonomy): domain Eukaryota; kingdom Metazoa; phylum Chordata; class Mammalia; order Carnivora; family Mephitidae; genus Spilogale; species Spilogale gracilis. Next base: position 69,134 of record PITA01003307.1, read on the forward strand.
GTTCCCTCTTTCGCTGTGTTTCTCTCTGTCAAATAAATAAATAAAATCTTAAAAAAAAAAGATTTATTTGAAAGAGAGAGAAGGCATGAGAGAGAGAGCAGAAGCAGAGGGCAGGGACAGAGGGAGCAGGAGAAGCAGACTCCCTGCTGATTAGGGAGCGTGATGCGGGACGTGAGCCCAGGATCCCAGGGTCCCAGGACCTTGGGGTCATGACCTGAGCTGAAGGCAGATGTTGAACTGACTGAGCCACCCTGGCGACCCCAAATCATCCTACATCATCATATCATCAAACTGAAAGGGCTGAATGCTATTCATACTCTTCTGAGGGGAAAAATGAAAATTAAATTCTGCCTTATTATTTTAATAATATGTTTAGCATTGATTTTAATATAACAAGAAATAACATTGAATTTAAACTCAGAACAATTCAAGAACATTACCACTATCAACTAATTTGATATATTTTTTTTTTAATTTAAAGATTTTATTTATTTGACAGAGAGAAACACAACCAGAGAGGGAACACAAGCAGGGGGAGTGAGAGAGGGAGAAGCAGGCTTCCCGCCGAGCAGGGAGCCCGATGTGGGGCTCGATCCCAGGTCTCCGGGATCATGACCTGAGCCCAAGGCAGTCACTTAACCAACTGAGCCACCCAGGTGCCCCGTAATTTGATATATTTTAAAAATAGAACTTAGACAAAAGCAAAGAAACAGGTCATTTCAATACCATATTTTCTTGTTCCTGTAAAAAAAAAATATCTATTTTTTGCCAATATTTATTTACTTATCTAACCAAACTGGTGATCAAGACTATACTATATGCCCAGCTTGGTGTCCAGCACTAGGGACACAGTCACAGTCAAGGTAGACACAATCTCTGCTCTGAGGCAGTTTGCAGTAAAATACCAGAAAACTGGGGCACCTGGGTGGCTCAGTCGTTAAGCATCTACCTTCGCCTCAGGTCATGATCCTGGAGTCCTGGGAACAAGCCCTGAATTGGGCTCCCTGCTCAGTGGGAGGCCTGCTTTTCCCTCTCTCACTCCCCCTGCTTGTGTTCCCTCTCTATCAATGTTTCTCTCTGTCAAATAATTAAATAAAATCTTAAAAAAAAAATACCAGAAAACTACAAGCAATTGCATCAAAGAGTTAAATTTAGACATTTTTATCAGTATATTGAAAGAGGATTGGGCCTGTGAATACACAGAACAGTGTTTCTCAAGCTTTCTGTGTGAATCACCTGGAGATCATATTAAAATGCAGCTTCTGATTGAGTAGGTGTAAAAAGCTGATCTTCTGTATTTAAACATGGCGTCATATAAGGCTGATGCCAGGAGTCCACGGACCACACTTTGTAGTAAAGGCATAGACTATTAAGATGTACAATTGATCATTAAGATGTAGGGCATAAAGTAATATTAAAACTTTTTCTCAGGTGCCTGGGTGGCTCAGTGGGTTAAGCCTCTGCCTTAGGCTCAGGTTATAATCTCAGGGTCCTGGGATCGAGGTCCGCGTCAGGCTCTCTGCTCAGCGGGGAACCTGCTTCCTCCTCTCTCTCTGCCTGCCTCTCTGCCTACTTGTGATCTCTCTCTCTGTCATATAAATAAATAAAATATTAAAAAAAAAACACACACACAAAAATCTTTTTCTCTTCTTGGTGTGAAAGGTGTATTCTTTGAAATTTAGTAGTTGAGTTTCAATCCTGGCTTCCACCCTTTGCAGGCTCTGTGATCTTAGGAGGGTTACTCGACCTCTCTGTCTCAGTTTTCTTATCTGCAAACTGGGGATAATGGCAGGAACTCTCTTACAAGGTTGTTGTGAAGGCTAATGATGTAATATAAATAATTCACTTCGAATAATGCCTAACTCTTAAGTACTCACTAAATGTTAACTATTGTTTTTTGTATTAGTATTGTTTTAGAGATCTACTTGGGATTTAGTATACTTCATTAATCTGAAGATTCATGATTTTTATAATTCTGGATAATATTCAGTCATTATCTTTTCACAAGCTGCCTTTCCTTGAGTGTTTTTTCTGGGATTCTGGTTCGACATCCATGTACCTTGTACCATATACCATATGTCTTCTTTAATCTTTATGTGACTTAGCTTCCTTATCTGTAAAATGAAGATGGAAATGTTAAAATCAAAATTCAACTAAGTAAATTTAAAGATCAAACTGACTTTATTCAATGATCCATGAATCGGGCAGCATTCTTTCAAACAAATAAAAAGGATTTCTAAGGTACAGTACAAAACAAAGCTTTTATAGGCAGAAGGGGAAAGAGAATGGATTATTTCAGGTAAGGTGAACTTCCTTTAGGGGACAAAAGGGTCTATCAGGTGGATTAACTCACTAGTCCAGACCAGGAAATTCCAGATGGACTGGTTAAGATTACATTCCTGGGAGAGGTCCATTAGGTTACACATTAAGTCTTCGTTTGCTGACATGGGGTTAAGCATGGCTACTCCATTTGGGACTTGCCTGTTCTTTTTAACAACTAACCCCTTTTGATCAGACTCTCAGCTTAACTGAGAGATGTGATCAAAATTTAAGGCCTTAACAGCACTCTGAAGTTCTTAGGGTCTTTGTTGATCCTGTGTGTAGTATCCATATGTTGTGATGTTTTGGCTGAGTCACTGTGATATTCACAGGTCATGCCTCTGGTTCACAACTTGTAATTTGGTCATCCTCTTCGTTCTTTTTCTAATGTTCCAGACTTAGGGAGATCATTTGCTTGGTGGTTAGTGGCTGCAAACATGTATTTAAAGGTCTTAAGAGAATACAATGCATCAGGAAGATTCCTATCATTATTATAAGCAGGATAATACCCAATGTCTGGAGTATACTTCAAAGCCATGGTCCCTAAGACCCAAATCAATCAAAATCAAATAAGTCAAAGAAAGACCCCATTGAAGGAGAAACCTTTTTAAGCTAAGCGATTTGCTCAGTGATCTTATATAACTGAGTTTCAACTTTCTCCCGAAGTATTAATCCAGGTGAGGCAGGTGATGTTGGCCAGAGCACAGACATCTCCTTGCTCAACTAAAAGGTAATCAAAGGCTAGCCTATTATCAAGGACAACTCTGGCCAGAGTGTCAAAGGATTTTTGTTGGACAACTAATGTTTTAGCAGAGAACTCTAATATTTTGAGAGTTAAGGAGAAATTCCTGACTATGGTCTCATTTGTACTCACTAGTGACCAGGGAAATAGGATCCTATCAAAGGAAGCCAATCCAGAATCATGAATGCCTCCTAATCATTCCCACTGGAATCTGTGAGTCAGGCCTGGGAAGGTGATAGTCATGAAGGCCAATAAAATTATAAGGTCCTAAAGATCATGCAGGCAGTTTTATTCTGGTTGTTTTGTGCCCTCCCCCTCTCCTTTTTTCTTTTTTCCTTTTTTTCTTTTTTTTTTTTTTTTTAACCTAGAACCTAGACACAAGTTTCCCTGGGTTTAGGGTTCTGAACCAGAAACAGGGAAATGAGTGAGGGAGTAAGTAGCATCATAGACAGACCAGAATTCTTAATGACAAATCCATAGTCTGAAAGATTGCCCCCTTAACAGTGGCTTGAGAGATACAGATGATGGCATTATCTTTGAAGGCCTGTCCCAGGGTAAAGGAAATAAAAAGAAGAAGGAAGCATTTCATGTTCAGTTAAAATATGAAGTCTTGATCCAATGTCTTGGGCAGAACAGTCTATGCCAATGTTAGCCATTTATTTTCCTAGTCAGTTTGATTTAAAGGTCTCCAGTGTCTGCACACAACAAAATGTTAGGGAGAGCCTTGTTTAGCTGTGAGATGTATGCCCAAGTTCCTAAAGTTTGGCTACCATCTGGGTAGTGAGGAGAACCTAAAATACTCTCTTGCAAGGAAATTCAAGGGGAATCATTGTTCTTAGGGATTCTAAATCAGAAAAGTGGGAGACTATTGGAAATCTTAATTTAGAGAGTTGCAGCCAAATATCTGAGGAAACTAGAAGAATTTAGGATCCTGGAGCACCTGGTGGCTCAGTTGGTTAAGCATCCAATTCGTGATCTCAGGGTTTTGAGTTCGAGGTCCACATTGGGTTTTTATGTAGGCATAGAGTCTACATCAAAAAAGATTCAAGATCCAGTTCAATTTGCAGGTATAAAACAAAACCTCAAAAACAACTAACAGGATGAAAATCTAATATTTCTTTTTTTCCAAAGATAATCATAGTAACATTAGGTTGTTTGCATTGAAGTTGGCCTGATCATTTACATAAGTGCAGCAAGAGTAGTGATTGACCATAACTGCACTTTATTTTCTAGACAGAAATAGAAGATTTTTTTTCAAAAGGTAAGTAAAAGATTAAATCTGATTCTTCTGGGGGAAGGGTGTTGAAAGTAGGTCTTCATTTTGCAGTCATCATCTACACAAATTCTTCACAGGTGACTTGTCCATTTCCATCAGTATCTGCTTCTCTGATCACTTCATCTACTTCATCTGTTAGTTTTTTTCCTAAGTTTGTCATGACATGACATAGTTCTACTCCACTGATGTAACCATTGCCACCCTTGTCAAATACTCAGAATGCCTTGTGAATTTTTTCTTTATTGTTTGTACCTTTCATTTTTGTAGCCATCACAGTCAAAAATTTTGAGAAATCAATGGTGCCATTTTACTATCAGTATCTACGTTGTTGGTCATATCCTGCAATTTTGTTTCTGTTGGGTTCTGACCCAGCGAGCTCAAGGCAATTCCAAGTTCTTTTGTTTTGATGGTGCCTTCACCAACTTTGTCTAATAGGGAGAAAGCTTCCTTGAACTCAGCAATCTATTCTTCAGTCAACTATCAGCTGTGGTATGAGTGAAGTGAGGAAGAACAGAGAGGGCCAGAGGGTGGCTATACCTGCTGAGGGGTTGTGATGGCAGGCCTGGACCTTCTGTTGCTAAGGTCCAGTGTGTGCTCAGCACTGCGCTGCTACCCAGTTGTGAGTAACGGCGCCACCCCCATGAGGCTCCTAGGACGACGGCCCCATGTAAACACTTTTTAAGCCTGCTTTGTTGGAACCTTGTAAGCAAGGTACTGGGTCTATTTTTCCAAGGGGCTTTATTGGATCCGTAAAGTCAACTTTAGCTCCTTAAAACTGTCTGGTCGGTATCTGAGTCTAGGCACTTATATCTTTTTTTTCCCTTTAATATTTTTATTTATTTATTTGACAGAGAGAGATCACAAGTAGGCAGAGAGAATGGAGGAAGCAGGCTCCGTGCCGAGCAGAGAGCCCAATGCAGACCTCTATCCCAGGACCCTGAGATCATGACCTGAGCCAAAGGCAGAGGCTTTAATACACTGAGCCACCCAGGCTCTTCTATCTTAAATATGACATCCCAATCAAAGCTCTGATAATATAACTAATGTTTCCAAGTGGTCCCTCTGTAAGGAGTTTAGATTTGTATTGAATTTGTGTAAATAACTAATGATTCTGCCACAAAAAAAGAATGCTCAAGAGTTTCTGAATTCTGAGAGAGCAGGTATGGAGAAAAAATACATGTTTCATCTCTGTTTACTATAGTACACTTTACTAAATTGCTATAAGTCATGGATAACTTAAAGTTTCCTCAAATCTGGAAAAATAGTAACCAGAGCTGTTTCAAAGAAGTCATAAAAATTATAATCATACTCTCAGTTTACTCAGTTCCATTTTATATATTCTTCTTTTGCTTGAGTTCAGTTTTTTCCATTAGTTCTGGAAATTCTTACCCAGTTCGGTTTTATGATCATAAATTATCAGAAACCTGTGCTTGCCAGTTACCAGAAACCTTTCCATGAATCTTCTTGAAGATAAACCTCTACTTTTGCAAATCATCAGAGTAAAACAATAATTCTCTGTAATTGACAAAAGATTTAAAAATTCCCATTATTGGGGCACCTGGGTGGCTCAGTGGGCAAAGCGTCTGTCTTTGGCTTAGGTCATGATCCCAGGGTTCTAGGACTGAACCCCGCACTGGGCTCCCTGCTCAGTGGAGAGCCTGCTTCTCCCTCTCCCTCTGCCTGCCACTCCGCTTACCTGTGTTCTCTCTATTAAATAAATAAATAAATAAATAAATAAATAAATAAATAAATCTTTAAAAAATTCCCATTATTAAAGATCTGATGAGAGTTCATTATAATGGAGTTGAAAAGGAAATTTATTTTTGTGACAGATAATATTTTACAATAATAACTGGAATTATGATTGATAACATTTTACCAGGTCATATCAGACTTCCAGGAGTTTCATACAATTTTTGGAACACATAACACAGACCTACATAAATACAACATAAAAAATGCTTAGTATTACTTTTCATTTGACAATTCTTCCCCTATAATTTAACATGGCAAATATGTCTAAATAGTTTAACATCTTCCATTTTATAAGGAGAGAGAGCAAATCTTTTTAGATGTTCCAAGTAGCCTCTAAAAAAATCCCAAGGTTAGTTTAAAGTCAAAAGGACTTCACTTAGAATTTGATGTTGGGAAGTCTGCCAAAAATATCAAAAAGGTCAAATAGGTTCATAGGTCACTGTGAAACAATATTTAGTTATCCATTTAGGCATGTTGACAACTAAAGACTTCACTGGCAAATACAGAAAGTCGAATGGCTGTGCAATTTCCTATTAAGAGCAGACCGATAATCTAAGAAAACTTGTCCTTTTAGCAGATGAAAGAATATTAAGGTTTTGTTTTAACTAAGTGCACTATTGATATTATAGCTTATTTTTAAAATATTTATTTATTTATTTGAGAGAGAGAGAGAGAGAGAGAAGTGCAGAGGGAAGAGAGAGAATCCTGAAGCAGACTCTCTGCTGAGCACAGAGCTGGATGCCGGGCTTAATCCTTGGACCCTGAGATCAAGACCTGAGCAGAAATCAAGAGTTGGCCTCCCAACCAACTGAACCACCCAGGGACCCCTATTTAGCTTATTTTTAAAACACTTAACAAATTAATGCAATCTTATCCAGCTTGGCCACATATAAAATTCCTTTCTTGAAATTCTTTTTTCCTTGAACTCTCTACAGTTTTATCCTATGTTTTCCTCTTTTCCATTCTGAAGTAACCAGACTCTCTTTAGAACAAAATTATTTTCTTTTCCCTCAACAAAAATGAATTCCCATTCCTCATACTTTTACTAAAAACGCACAACTTACTTCCCACTTGCAGAGATGCTTCCCTTATTTCTAGTAATTTTAGTTACATATATTAGAATTCTTAAGCCTTAAAGAACCTTATAAACAATTGTGGACTGTCTTTCACATTAACATTCTGTGGATTTGCAAATCTATAACTATTTTTTATAATTTCTAGGAACATTAGGTTTCTCATAAATTTTCCAGCAGGGTACGGAACATGTTTACTCAAAGATACAAATGCCTTGAATTGCTCTGTAAAGGAAGCAAAAAGTGGATAGACCTATGTTCAGTAATTAATGTTTCAGTATTTTGTTATTTGGAAATAGATAAACACAATGATCCAGATGGATGTTCAACGAATTTAACTTAACTCATCATTTAACTTAACTTAGCAAAAACGTAAGATTTCAAGTTACCAAAAAGGTTTCCCTAAAAGTTTCCCTAAAAACGCTATCCTACTAAAAATTGAATGGGACATTAGACAAAATCACTTAACATCCCCAGCTATTTTTCTTACTGATAATTTTTGTATGAGATAACATGAATTCATTGACCTTTAGCAGCCTAGGCAGAATAAAAGTTATATGTCTGTATTATTTTTAATGTTGATAACTCTGAAGACATGTCTATTTTATTTTTATTTTTTTGAAATTTTTTTTTTGAAATTTTATTTATTTGACAGAGAGAAACACAGCCAGAGAGGGAACACAAGCAGGGGGAGTGAGAGAGGGAGAAGCAGGCTTCCCGCCGAGCAGGGAGCCCAATGTGGGGCTCCATCCCAGGTCTCCGGGATCATGACCTGAGCTGAAGGCAGTCACCCAACCAACTGAGCCACCCAGGCACCTCTGAAGACATGTCTATTTTAATTAAATCAATAAACTTTACATTTGCTTTAATACCAAACATTTTCCCAGATCATGTGAACCTGAAATTCATTTGGGTTGGTTTCTATTATATTTCTGAGAATTTAATTTATGAAAGCACTTAATTATCTTTAAGTCAATTAAATATAGCTCTTATAAAAATTAATTTTGGCAATACCATCCAGAGGTAGAAAATTACCATACATCTACAGTTTATATATATATATATGAAGAGAGATACAGAGAACTTGCAGCCTTCATTTAGAATTACTGCCATGAATCAGTACAAAACTCACTAGTTATAAAAGAACTTGAATCTAAGTAGTTTTTCTAGTTTTATAAAGATTTATAAGGTAAGGACAGTTGCTTTTAATGCCTCAAAGATTTGGGTCACAACTTAAATCATCTTCTGATTTTCAGCTTTTGACAGAGCTACTTCGTTTGAGATGATGTTGAAGAATTTGTGTAGGAGTCTTGGAGGTCCTTTTTTCCCCAGTACCTCAGTTAATTGCAAATGAAATATTGACCCTTAGGCCATCATTTTGAAGATGGACCTTTATAGATACGTGCAATGAGGGAGGGGGATGCAAGTGTTATTTTACGTGTGGAGTGTTAGAGCTTTTCTATCTGTGAGGACAGTAGCTTGTTGGACTTTAGTCTTGTTCCCAAGTCCTTTCAAAGTACTCAACAGGGTTTCAAGTTCCTCAAACTGGTAACCTCCCATCCTATTTTCTGCTTTTTTTTCTATCAATCCCCTAATCTCAGGAGATAATACATTTACAAACAGAGCAGCTAGAGCATATTGGATGCCCTCATTTACTGTATGGAACCTGGTATGCCACAGGAAGAGAGCTTCCAGATGAGCTTTAAAGTCTGCCACAGAGGCACCTACATGGCTCAGGTGTGAACCATCTGCCTTCAGCTCAGGTCATGATCCCAGGGTCCTGTGATAGAGCTCTGCACCTGGCTCCCTGCCTGCTTTTCCCGATCGTTCTCTCTCTCTCTCTCTCTCTCTCTCTCTCTCTCTCTTTTTTTAAATATTTTATTTATTTGACAGAGAGAAACACAGCCAGAGAGGGAACACAAGCAGGGGGAGTGAGAGAGGGAGAAGCAGGCTTCCCACCGAGCAGGGAGCCCGATGTGGGACTCGATCCCGGGTCTCCAGGATCATGACCTGAGCCCAAGGCAGTTGCTTAACCAACTGAGCCACCTAGGCGCCCCTGCTTTTCCCTCTCTTGCTCCCCTGCTTGTGTTCTCACTCTTTCTCTCTTTGTCAAATAAATAGATAAAATCTTTTTTTTTAATGAATAAATAAAAAATAAAGTCTTCCACAGTTCATCTTCCTTTGTTTTTGTGTTTGAATAACAGACAAATTAATGTGGGCAGGGAAGACTCTAGAAATGACTTTCTTCATTTTTTTTTAAAGATTTTATTTGTTTATTTGACAGAGACACAGCAAGAAAGGGAACACAAGCAGGGGGAGTGAGAGAGAGAGAAGCAGGCCTCTTGCTGAGCAAGGAGCCCCATGCAGGGCTCTATCCCAGGACCGTGGGATCATGACCTGAGCCAAAGGCAGATGCTCAAGGACTGAGCCACCCAGGCACCCCTAGGAATGACTTTTAAAGATCGGTTGCTGTTTTATGAGCTTTCTCTGGTCCATGAGGGGACTATGTTGAAAGTCAATGATCTCAGATATCATCCTCTGCGTTATACCATATTGTTTCCTGCATCTATTTCTGGGCTCCACCAGGTGCCCCTAGCATGTGCAGAAGCTGATAAAGATCTGACAGCCCAGGTCATAGGCCCTGATAATAAGTCTAAATTCTTCAGAAAACTTTTGGGGATCCTCCCTGGGCTTAGGAAATTCTTTAACCATGGCCCTTAGTTTGGTATTTGACCAAGGAGTTAAAAATATCTGAGGAGGATCGCCTATAACCTCAAGTAGTCTTATTTTTTTTTTAAAGGTTTTATTTATTTGACAGAGAGAAACACAGCCAGAGAGGGAACACAAGCAGGGGGAGTGAGAGAGGGAGAAGCAGGCTTCCTGCCGAGCAGGGAGCCCGATGTGGGGCTTGATCCCAGGTCTCCGAGATCATGACCTGAGCCGAAGGCAGTCGCTTAACCAACTGAGCCACCCAGGCGCCCCTCAAGTAGTCTTATTATTAAAGGTGGCTGTTTAATAGCCTTTCCAGAGTAGAAAGATTCAGACAAAGAATTAATAAAGTATGAGTATTCGGGTAAATAAAGATAAAGGAATTCAGTAGGAGTCATGTCAGTCAGTCCTACCATTTTGTTTTTACCTCTTGTGTGTTTAATTTTTCATTAGCCTTTTTTTTTTCTGTAAGATTTTATTTGAGAGAGAGAAAGATAGTAAGAGAGAACATGAGCAGGAGGTGGTGAGGGGGAGAAGCAGGCTCCCCTCTGAGCAGAGAGCCAGACCTGGGGCTCAATCCCAGGACCCCAGGATCATGACCTGAGCCAAAGGCAGACACAACTAATTGAGCCACCCAGGTGCTACCTCATTAGCTTTTTGTAACAAATCTTTTCATGAAGCTATTTTGGAATTATAAAGTCTTTTTGAAGCTCCTGCATACTGATTAAAATAAGTATCCCATTCTGTTCATTTAATTTGGGAAAACTCCCTTTCTACTGCACCTCTTGAATGATCTTGCCTAATTGGAATGTTCCCATAATGGTCATTGTAATTCTGTGTTGTTTTAGTACAATTTTGCCACTTTTATAGATATTTATAGCTTTGGGGACCATATAGTTCTTAGACATAAAATAACCAGGTGTGCCAGAAAAACGGTACACTTGATTCTTTGGAGTTTAAGAATCTATCTATCTTATCTATCTAAGCCTTTAGGTCTCTTGGATATAACACCTGAAAAGGATATGGCACGGGGGGCGCCTGGGTGGCTCAGTGGGTTAAAGCCTCTGCCTTCGGGTCAGGTTATGATCTCAGGGTCATAGGATCAAGGCCCGCATCAGGCTCTCTGCTCAGCAGGGAGCCTGCTTCCTCCTCTCTCTCTGCCTGCCTCTCTGCCTACTTGTGATCTCTCTTTCTGTCAAATAAATAAATAAAATCTTTTAAAAAAAAAAAGAAAAAAGGAAACAAACAAACAAAGAAAAAAAAGGATATGGCACTGGGTTGGAAATTGTGTGATGTTTTACAGTGTACCTCATTGCATAGAAATTTTCTCTAGGTTGGTGAATGACCCAGGGTCAATCTAACCTATTCCATAGCCAACTTATCCTAACACAGGAGTCTTCGGGTTAGGTGGCAAGAACTCTCACAGCTTTTATTTTATTTAATTTTTTTAAAGATTTTATTTATTTTCTGACAGAGAGAAACACAGTCAGAGAGGGAACACAAGCAGAGGGAGTGAGAGAGGGAGAAGCAGGCTTCCCGCTGAGCAGGGAGCCTGATGCGGGGCTCGATCCCGGGCCTCCAGGATCATGACCCGAGCCGAAGGCAGTCACTTAACCAACTGAGCCACCCAGGCGCCCCTCTAACAGCTTTTAAATGCTTGATTTTGCCTGCCAGTTTTGTAGCTGCTTCCAAGATTACCACTAGCAGTAGCCTTTATCTACACAAAAGAAGACAAACGTGTACCTTCATATTGGCAGTAACCAAGAGATCCTAATTCATTCTCACTGATGGAAGACCCCATTGTGCAACATCAATGAAGTTGGAATGGGGGAAGGGTTGAACAAGCATACTCCAATAAATGGGGACTGCAGACCAGGGGGCTCCACATAAATGGGGAACTGTGAAATCCCTCCAGCAGTTCCCACATGGATCTTGGGACAGAATCAAGGGGTAAGGGTTTCCATCAATTACATGACAATTGCAACTTGAACTACCAGCAGTTCTCAATGTGGAGCTGACCAGAAAGCCAATTAGATCAGGAGCTTGATGCAAAGACAACAGAACTCAGAACTGAGAGAAGCTTACTGGTGGCCCACAAAAACGGTGAGAAAGAACTCAAAAGGATTTACATGTACCATTTCTGTTTCTCATTGTCTCTAAATGCTATCAGAAGTTTACTTTGGGGGGCGCCTGGGTGGCTCAGTTGGTTAAGGGACTGCCTTCGGCTCAGGTCATGATCCTAGACACCGGGGATGGAGTCCCACATCAGGCTCCTTGCTCAGCGGGAAGCCTGCTTCTCCCTCTCTCACTCCCCCTGCTTGTGTTCCCTCTCTAGCTGTGTTTCTCTCTGTCAAATAAATAAATAAAATCTTTAAAAAAAAAAAAAGAAGTTTACTTTGGATTCCATCTCCACCACTAAATCTGTTTAAAAAGAAAAAATCAACTGCGTGAATTTAAAGATCTAACTGACCCATTTCAATGATTCATGAATTGGGCAGCATTCCAACAACAAATTGAAAGGAGCTCCATGGACCCATACAAAATGGAAGGCTTTTATAAGCAGAAGGAGAAGAGTGGATTATTTCAGGTGAACTCTTGGTTCACACAAGACTTAGCACAGGTCTTAGTACAAGTGACTCCATTATGGACTTGTTGTTTCTTTTTAACAAAATAGTATCTCCCTCATAAGGCTGTTGTTAAGATTAAGTGAGTTAAGATATATTTAAAACGGGATGCCTGAGTGGCTCAGTTGGTTAAGCAACTGCCTTCAGCTCAGGTCATGATCCCGGAGACCCGGGATCGAGTCCCACATTGGGCTCCCTGCTCGGCAGGAAATCTGCTTCTCCCTCTCTCACTCCCCCTGCTTGTGTTCCCTCTCTGGCTGTGTTTCTCACTGTCAAATAAATAAAAATCTTAAAAAAAAAAAAAGATATATTTAAAACACTTAGAATAGTACTGTATGTGTGTCAGCTCTTATTAACACTCTGGTTGTAGTTCCTTCTTTATTTTTAGCCTTGGAGATTTCCCTTACTTTATTAGGGGAATGATATTATAATTTATAATAAGAAATATAGATTTGATTTCCCTTCTTCTGGCAAAGAGCCCCTAAAATCTTTGGAATTTCCTGTGAAGAGAGAGGAAAAGTTGTCTTTTGTTCAGTTAATGAGGTGTCTTTTGGATGACCCCAAGGGATAAGGGTTGGTTGCCAGGAAAGGCAACCATGTGATTACAGGGTTGAAACTTTCAGTGTTGTCACTGACCTCCAGGGAGGGGAGAAGGGCTGGACGTTGCCAATGGTCAGTGATTTCAGCAATCAACACTTTGTAGTGAAGCTTCCACAAAACCCTAAGGAGACTGGGTTTGGAGATCTTCTAGGTTCATGAACATATGGAGATTTGGAGAGAGTGGCATGATCATCGAGGACATGTTAAGCTCCATGCCCTTTCCCCATACCCTGTTCTAAGCATCTCTTCCATCTGGCTGTTCCTGAGTTATATCGTTTTATAATAAATGGGTAATCTAGTAAGGAAAAGATTACTCTGATTCCAATCTAACCTATTCCATAACCAAATATGGCTGCTCTAGCAAATTAATTAAATCTGAGGAAAAGTCACTGGAACTTCCAGTCTAATGCTATTCCTTAGTAGATAGTGCCAGAATTGAGTTGAATTATAGGACACCCAGGTAGTGTCCAAGAACTTCGTGGTGGTGTAAGAAAACCCACACATTAGAATTAGGAATAGAAGTATAGGGATCTTGTATAATGGAGAGATATTTTCCTGATTATTTAGTCCACTCTTGTGAAATCTGAAGTTATTCCAGACTATGTTGCTTGAAAACCTTTACATACGACTTTTTCCCTCTTTTTTATTTTATTTTTTTATTTTTATTTTTTTCCCTCTTTTTTAAATTTAAATTCCCGTTAGCTATCATACAGGGTAATATTAGTTTCAGGAGAATTTACTGATTCATGCTTTATGTACGACACCAGGGCTCATCACTACAAGTGTCCTCCTTAATCCCCATCACCTATTTCACCGTACCAACCCGCCTCTCCTCCAGCAGTCCTGTTTGTTCTCTATAGTTAAGGCTCTGTTTCCTCATTTGCCTCTTCCCCCCCATATGTTTATATGTTTTGTTTCTTAAATTCCACATACAAGTGAAATCATGTATTTATCTTTCTCTGACTTATTTCACTTAGCATACTACTCTTTTTTTTTTCTCAAGATTTTATTTATCTTTGAAAGAGAGAGAGAGAGCAGCCACATGAGTTGGGGGAGGGGAAGAAGGAGAACCCTAGTCCCTCACATGGGACTTGATCCAAGGACTCTAGGATGATGACCTGAGCCAAAGAGAGACACTTAACTGACTGAACAATCCAGGCACCCTAGCATATTACTCTTTACTTCCATCCATGCCACTGAAAAGAGCAAGATTTCATTTTTTTTGGTGACTGAGTAATATTCCATTGTATATATATACCACTTCTTTATCCATTCATCAGTTAATGGATATTTGGGTTCTTTCCATAATTTGGCTATTGTTGATAATGCTGCTATAAACATTGGGGTGCACGTATCCCTTCAAATCATCATGTTTTTATCCTTCGGGTAAATACCTAGTAGTGCAATTGCTGGATCATAGGGTAGTTCTATTTTTAACTCTTTTTTTAAAATATTTTATTTATTTATGACAGAGAGAGAAAGAGTGAGAGAGGGAACACAAGCACAGGGGAGCTGGAGAGGGGAAAGCAGGCTCCCTGCTGAGCAGGGAGCCCAATATAGGGCTTGATCCCAGGATTCTGGGATCATGACCTGAGCTGAAGGCAGATGCTCAACAACTGTGCCACCCAGCTGCCCCTATTTTTAATTCTTTGAAGAACCTCCATACTGTTTTCCAGAGTGGCTGTACTAGCTTGTATTATAAGAGGGTTCTCCTTTCTCCACATCCTCACCAACACCTATTGTTTCCTATGTTGTTAATTTTAGCCATTTTGACAGGTATGAGGTGATATCTCATTGTAGTTGAGATTTGTATTTCCCTGATGATGAGTAATGTTGAGAGAGCATCTTTTCACGTGTTTGCTGTCCATCTGTGTATCTTTAGAAAAATGTCTACTCATGTCTTCTGCCCATTTTTAACTGTATTATTTGTTGTGGGGAGTGTTTCGGGGTGTTCGGTTTCATAAGTTTTTATATTTTGAATACTAACCCATTATCAGATATCAAATACGACCTTTTTTTCTATGCAGAACTTTTTCCCTCTTAGCTCCTCTTATGACTGTTTAAGACAGAGGTTAATACGTGCAGTATACTGAATTATATTAACTGTGTGACAGAAAACCCACAATAATCATTGCATTGGAAAGTACTTTTATTTCTCACATAAATGAAGTCTAGATGTATGAGGTCGGATAGATATGCCTTATCCATAATCACCAGAGGTCCAATCTCCTAGTTTGTTAATACTTGGCTTCTATCTTGTGGTTTAGGATGGCTGCTCCAATTTCATTTTTTTTTAAGATTTTATTTATTTATTTCACAGAGAGAAACACAGCTAGAGAGGGACTGAAAGAGGGAGAAGCAGGCTTCCCGCCAAGCAGGGAGCCCAATGTGGGGCTCGATCCCGGTTCTTCAGGATCATGACCTGAGCCAAAAGCAGTCGCTTAACCAACTGAGCCACCCAGGTGCCCCGGTTGCTCCAATTTCAACACTATACTCAAATTCTAGCCAATACAAGAAAGAGGTGAAGAAGGGCATGCCCTTCCATTGAAAACATTTCTTTGAGGTTGTACACACCATTTCCCATTTGTCAGAATTTAATCACATCACCATGCCTAGTGTCAGGGGGCACTGGAGAATGTAGTCTTTGTTCTTGATGACCAAATGCCAAGGAGATAACAGATTTTGGAGGAAAAAAGCAGTTCCTGCCACTATACCTCTCTTACTTCCCTCTTAGATCCTATATCCTCCCATCTTGCTCACCCCCAGAGTGAATGACTTGGTCTGATTTGCCCTGGACTTTCTGGGTGTTTACACTGAAAGTCTTCTGTTCCAGGAACCCCTTTCCACACTCCAGACCCCTATCATTGATAAGCAAACTGGGATGATAGTTACCCTATGTCATTTCTACCTTGGATTTTATCAAACTGAACTCCTAGAGGAACAGAATGGTGTCTCCTTTACTGGTACATCCTCAATACCTAGCACGGTGCTCCACACATAGTATGCACTCAATAAATAGCCAATATTCTCTCTGCTGGGCGGGAGACCTGCTTCTCTCTCTCTCACTCCCCCTGCTTGTGTACCCTCTCTGGCTGTGTTTCTCTGTGTCAAATAAATAAAATCTTAAAAAAAAAAAAAAGGGGTGCCTGGGTGGCTCAGTTGGTTAAGCTACTGCCTTCGGCTCAGGTCATGATCCCGGAGACCCCGGATCAAGTCCCACATTGGGCTCCCTACTCGTCAGGAGGCCTGCTTCTCCCTCTCTCACTTCCCCTGCTTGTGTACCCTCTCTGGCTGTGTTTCTCTCTGTCAAATAAATAAAATCTTTAATAAATAAATAAATAAATAAATAAATAGCAAATATTTACATAGTACCTTTTATGTGCTAGAAACTGTTGTAGCATCTTCACATATATGGGTTTAATTGTCTTACTCCTCCACCCCGATTCCTGTGTTAAGGTCCCACTACATCAGAATGTGACCTTATTTGGACAAAGAGTAGCTGCAGATATAATTAGTTAAGATGAGGTCATAGTGGTGTAGGGCAAGCCTCTAATCCAGTAAGACTGGTGTCCTTATGAAAAGAAGAAATGTGGTCATAGAGATATGTACACAGGGAGACCACCATGTGAAGACTGGAGTTATGCAGTCATAAGCCAAGGAACTACCTGAGGCAAGGGGAGAGGCCTGGAACAGACTGCTCCGTAGAAACTTAGATAGGGTATGGCCCTCGAACACATTTATCTTGGACTTCCAGACTCCAGAACAGTGAGACAATAAATGCCTTCTGTTTAAGCCACTCAGTTTGTGGTAGTTTATTATAGCAACCCCAACAAACTAATATATTAATTACTTTTAATCTCCACAACTCCATGTGACAGAGCCACTATTATTATCTCTATTTTACAGAGGAGGAAATTGAGGCATGCGGCAGTTAAGAAAACAAAATGCAGTGCCAAGGAGAAATACAGTGAAAAAGATATGGACAAACTGAAAGAAAGGAGGGAGGCAAGAAAGAAGAAAATTTTGGGAAAGTTAAAATGTAGTCAGGAATAAAGAGAAACAAGTGACAAAGGAAAAGGATTAAAATTTGACTTCGTCAGAACAAATAGCAAGGCGGCGGAGTAGGAGACCTAAATCTCATCGGGTCCCAGGAGTTCAGCTGGATGGTTATCAAACCAGTCGGAACACCTACAGACTCAACAGGAAATTGAAGGGAAGAAGAGCAGTAATTGTAGGAACAGAAAAGTGACCACTTTCTGGAAGGTAGGACATGCAGAGAAGTGAATCAGGGGCGACATTTAGGAATATAGACCATGGGAGGAGGGGCCAGCTCCCCGCCAGCAGTAGAGCAGCAGAGCACAAAATCGGAACTCTTAGACATCTGCTCCACTGAGGGACAACTGCCTCTGAGGCTAAGCGGGGACGGAACCCTCACTGGGACAGTGTGGTCTCAGGACCCACAGGGTCACAGAAGGACCCGGGGTGCCCAGTGTGGCAGAGCTCGCAGGTATCACAGCAGGAAGCTGGCTGCGAGGACAGAGCTGAGGAGGGGGCTCTCAGCTCGGGCTTACCTTAAACCGGGATCCGAGTTGCAGTCAGGTCACTGCTCTTTGAGCATGGACCCCACAGGTGGCAGATGCAGGGATACCTCCTCCTTCCTCCACCGGGAGGGGTGACATGGGAGCACGCTGCAGGAATCTGCTGGGTTTGGAGACTCCGGACAGAGCCGAGCATCAGAGGTAGAAATGCTCGGTCACAGGCTAGTGAGGACGAAGTGTGGCTGGAGACCAGGGGGACAGGCCTGATTGACTACTATTCTCTCAGGGTGCACTGAGGAGGAATGGGGCCCCATGTTCTCAATTCCTCTGAGCCGGAGACTGGGAGGCCGCCATCTTCATTCTCCTCCTCCAAAGCTGGACGGAAAGCGGTCAGGGAACAAAAGCTTTTCGGAGCTTGAACCTGAGCAGATTGCTCAGCTTGGCCCCAGGCAAGGGCGGGGCAGTTCCGCCCCTGGCAAAGACATTTGAGAATCAGTACAACAGGCCCCTCCCCCAGAAAATCAGTGAGAACGTCCAGCCGTGACCTAGTTAACTGATCAATGAGAACTGTGGAAATTCAGGTCTAGGACAATGCATCATGTAGAATTCATAGCTTTCCACCCATGATTCTTTAGTCTTTCAAAGTTAAATTTTTTTAATTTTATTTTTTCTTATTCTATTTAAAAATTTTTTTCTCTTTCCTATTTTAATGTTTTTTTTAAGATTTTATTTGTTTATTTGACAGAGAGAGAGATCACAAGTAGGCAGAGAAACAGGCAGAGAGAGAGGAGGAAGCAGGCTCCCTGCTGAGCAGAGAGCCCGATGTGGGCCCCGATCCCAGCATGACTTGAGCTGAAGGCAGAGGCTTTAACCCACTGAGCCACCCAAGCGTCCTATTTTGCGTTTTTTAAAAAGTATTTTATCAATACCTTTTTTAAAAATCTTTTTCAATTTCATTGTTTTAGTCATATTCTATTCCTTCATTGTATTTAAGCTTATTTTTTTGTATACATATACGTTTTTCTTTCTTTAAAACATTGAGGTACAGTTTCTTCTAATATGTAAAAATATACCCTAAATCTAGTGCATGTCTTTGTTCTAGTCTCCAGCCTCATCACATTCTTTCCTTTTTTTTAAACCAACTTATCTTACCAATTCCTTTTTTAGAATCTTTTTAAAATTTTCATCTTTACAGTCATATTCCATTCCTTCATCATGTATACCCTTATTTTTGTACATACATACATTTTTCTTTCTTTAAAATTTTGGGAGGCAGTTTCTTCTAACAGACCAAAATATACACAAAATCAAGTGTGTGGCTTTGATCTATTCACCAGCCTAAACATATCTATATAGAGAGACAAATAAGTATAGATATATGTATAAGAGAGAGTTGTTTTTTCCTTTCTTCTCCCCCAAGTTTTGAGTCTCTTCTGATTTGGTTAGTGTCTATTTCTCTGTGGTCAATGCTGCCCTTTTAGGATTTTGTTCTCTCATTCATCTATTCTTATCTGGATAAAATGACAAGGCAGAAAAACTCACCTCAAAAAAAAAGAACAAGAGGCGGTACTGATGGCTAGGGACCTAATCAATAGGGACATTAGTACTATGTGAGACCTAGAGTTCAGAATGGCTATTATCAAGGTGCCAGCTGGGCTCAAAAAGAGCATGGAAGATATTGGAGAATCCCTTTCTTGAGAAATAAAATACCTTTCTGGAAAAATAAAAGAACTAAAATCTAACCAAGTTGAAATCAAAAAAGCTATTAATGAAGTGCAATAAAAAATGGAGGCTCTTACTGCCAGATAAATGAGGCAGAAGAGAGAATTAGTGATCCCTAGAAGACCAAATGTTGGAAAACAAAGAAGCTGAGAAAGAGACAAACAACTACTGGACCACGAGGGGAGAATTCACAAGATAAGTGATACCATAAGATGAAAGAATATTAGAATAATTGGAATCCCAGAAGAAGAGAGAAAGAGAGAAGCAGAAGGTATATTGGAGCAAATTATAGCAGGGAATTTCCTTAATTTGGCAAAGAAACAAGCATCAAAATCCAGGAGGCATAGAGAACCCCCCTAAAAATCAATAAAAATAGATCCACACACCATCATCTTATAAAAAACTTACAAGTCTCAGTTACAAAGAGAAAATCCAGAAAGCAGTTCATGGGGAGAGGTCTGTAACCTACAATGGCAGAAATATTATATTGGCAACAAACCTATTCAGAGATCTGGCAAGCCAGAAAGGACTGGCATGATATATTCAGAGCACTAAACAAGAAAAATATGCAACCAAGAATATTATATCTATCTAGGATGTCATTGAAAATAGAAGAAGAGAGAAAAATCTTTCAGAACAAACAAAAACTAAAAGAATTTGCAAACACCAAACCAGTCCTACAGAAAATATTGAAACGGGTCCCCTAAGCAAAGAGAGAGCCAAAAAGTAACAGACCAGAAAGGAACAAAGACAAAATACAGTTAAAATCACCTTACAGTCAAAACAATGCCACTAAAAGCAAATCTTTCAATGTAAATGGACTAATGTCCCAATCAAAAGACAGGGTATCAGAATGGATTAAAAAAAAAAAAAAAAGACCCATCAATATGCTGTCTCCAAGAAACTCATTTTAGACCCAAAGACACCTCCAGATTTAAAGTGAGGGGGTGGGAAAATATATACCATGCAAATGGACATCAAAAGAAAGCTGGGGTGGCAATCCTTATATCAGAAAAATTAGAATTTAAAGCAAAGACTATATATAGTAAGAGATGAGGAAGGACACTATATCATACTTAAAGGGTCTATCCAACAAGAAGATCTAACAATTTCAAATATTTATGCCCCTAATATGGAAGCAGCCAATTATATAAACCAATTAATAACTAAATCAAAGAAATACATCCACAATAATACAATAATTGTAGGAGACTTTAATATCCCCCTTACTGAAATGGACAGATCAGTGAGGATTTAAAGGCTTGAAATGACACAGTGGGCCAGAAAGACATCACAGATATATTCAGAACATTCCATCCCAAAGCAACAGAATACACATTCTCCTCTAGTGTACATGGAACATTCTCCAGAGTAGATCACATCCTGGGTCACAAATCAGATCTCAACTGGTACCAAAATATTGGAATCATTCCCTACATATTTTCAGACCACAATTCTTTGAAACTAGAACTTAACAACAAAAGGAAAGTTGGAAAGAACCAAATATATGGAGGTTAAAGAGTATCCTACTAAAGAATGAATGGGAGGTGCCTGGGTGGCTCAGTTGGTTAAGCGACTGTTTTCGGCTCAGGTCATGATCCCGGAGACCCGGGATCGAGCCCCGCATTGGGCTGCCTGCTCTGCGGGAAGCCTGCTTCTCCCTCTCTCATTCCCCCTGCTTGTATTCCCTCTCTAGCTGTGTTTCTCTCTGTCAAATAAATACATAAAAATCTTAAAAAAAAAAAAAAAAGAATGAATGGATCAACGAGGAAATTAAAGAAGAATTTAAAAAATTCATGGTAACAGGGGCACCTGG
Organism: Spilogale gracilis; assembly: GCA_004023965.1. Taxonomy (NCBI): domain Eukaryota; kingdom Metazoa; phylum Chordata; class Mammalia; order Carnivora; family Mephitidae; genus Spilogale; species Spilogale gracilis. The sequence continues at coordinate 90,308 of PITA01003307.1, forward strand.
GTGGCTCAGTTGGTTGGGCAACTACCTTCGGCTCAGGTCATGATCCCAGAGACCCAGGATCGAGTCCCACATCAGGCTCCCTGCGTGGCGGGAGGCCTGCTTCTCCCTCTCTCACTCCCCCTGCTTGTGTTCCCTCTCTGACTGTGTTTCTCTCTGTCAAATAAATAAAAAAATTTTTTTAAAAATATCTTATTTATTTATTTGACACACACAGAGAGAGAGGTCACGAGTAGCAGAGAGGCAGGCAGAGAGAGAGGAGGAAGCAGGCTTCCCGCTGAGCGGAAAGCCCGATGTGGGCCTCGATCCCAGGACCCTGAGATCACGACCTGAGCCGAAGGCAGAGGCTTAACCCACTGAGCCACCCAGGCACCCATAAATAAAATCTTTTTTTAAAAAAAATTCATGGTAACAAATGAAAATGAAAACACAACTGTTCAAAATCTTTGGGACACAGCAAAGGCAATCCTGAGAGGAAAGTATATAGCAATACAAGCCCTTCTCAAAAAACGAGAAAGGTCTCAAGTACACAAACTAACCCTACACCTAAAGTAGCTGGAGAAAGAACAGCAAAGAAAGCCTAAACCCAGCAGGAGAAAAGAAATAATAAATATAAGAGCAGAAATCAATGAAATAAAAACCAAAAGAATAGTAGAAGAAATCAACGAAACTAGGAGCTGGTTCTCTGAAAGAATTAACATGGTTGATAAAGCCCTGACCAGATTTATCAAAAAGAAAAGAGAAAGAAACCAAATTAATAAAATCATGAATGAGAGAGGAGAGGTCACAACCAATACCAAAGAAATATAAACAATTATAAGAATATATTATGAGCAGCTATACACCAGAAAATTTGACAATCTGGAAGAAATGGATGCATTGCTAGAGACTTATAAACTATCAAAATTGAACCAGGAAGAAACAGAGAACCTGAACAGACCTATAATCAGTAAGGAGATTGAAGCAGTCATCAAAAATCTCTGAAGAAACAAGAGCTCAGGGCCAGATGGCTTCCCAGGGGAAATCAACCAAACATTTAAAGAAGAATTAATACCTATTCTCCTGAAACTGTTCCAAGAAATAGAAATGGAAGGAAAACTTCCAAACTCATTTTACGAGGCCAACATTACCTTGATCCTAAAACCAGACAAAGATACCATCAAAAAGAAGAATTACAGACCAATATCCTTGATGAACACACATGCAAAAATTCTCACCAAAATACTAGCCAATTGGATCCAACCATACATTAAAAGGATTATCCACCATGACCAAATGGGATTTATTCCTGGGCTGCAAGGTTGGTTCAACATCTGCAAATCAATCAATGTGATACAGTACATTAATAGAAGAAAGAACAAGAACCATATGATCCTTTCAATAGATGCTGAAAAAGCATTTAACGAAGTAGAGCATCCTTTGTTGTTCACAACACTTACAGCGTAGAGATAGGAGGGTACATACCTCAATATCATAAAAGCCATCTATGTAAAACCCACAGCGAATATCATTCTCAATTCGGGGAAAACTGAGAGCTTTTCTCCTAAGGTCAGGAACACAGCAGGGCTGTTCACTATCACCACTGCTATTCAACATAGTACTGGAAGTCCTAGCGTCAGCAATCAGATAACAAAAAGAAATAAAAGCCATTCAAATTGGCAAAGAAGAAGTCAAACTCTCATTCTTCGCAGATGATATGATACTTTATGTGGAAAACCCAAAATACTCCACTTCAAGACTGTTAGTATAATACAGGTGTTCAGGAAAGTGTCGGGATATAAAATCAATGCACAGAAATCAGTTGCATTTCTATACACCACCAGCAAGACAAAAAAAGAGAAATTAAGGAGTGGATCTCATTTACATGCATCCAAAACCATAGATACCTAGGAATAAACCTAACCAAAGAGGCAAAGAATCCGTACTCAGAAAACTACAAAATACTCATGAAAGAAGTTGAGGATGACACAAAAAAATGGAAAAATATTCCATGCCCATGGATAGGAAGAACAAATATTGTGAAAATGTCTATGCTACCTAATGCAATCTACACATTTAATGCAATCCTTATCAAAATACCATCAATATTTTTCAAAGAAATGGAATAAATAGTCCTAAAATTTACATGGAATCAGAAAAAACCCCGAATAGCCAGAAAAATGTTGAAAAAGAAAAGCCAAAGTTAGGAGGCATCACAATTCCAGACTTCAAGCTCTATTACAAAGCTGTAATCTTCAGGGCGCCTGGGTGGCTCAGTGGTGAGGCCAGTGCCTTCAGCTCAGGTCATGATCCCAGAGTCCTGGGATCGAGCCCCGCATCAGGCTGCCTGCTCAGCAGGAAGCCTGCTTATCCCTCTCTCCCTCCAGCTGCTTGTGTTCCCTCTCTAGCTGTGCTTCTCTCTGTCAAATAAATAAAATCTTAAAAAAAAAAAAAGCTGTAATCATCAAGACAGTATGGTACTGGCACAAAAACAGACACATAGATCAAAAGAACAGAATAGAGAGCCCAGAAATTGGCCCTTAACTGTATGATCTACTCATCTTCGACAAAGCAGGAAAGACTGTCTAATGGAAAAAAGACAGTCTTTTCAACAATTGTGTTGGGAAAATTGGACAGCCACATGCAGAAGAATGAAACTGGAACATTTCCTTACACCACACACATAAATAGATTCAAAATGGGCAAAAGACCTCAGTGTGAGACAGGAATCCATCAAAATCCTTGAGGAAAACACAGGCAGAAACCTCTTATACTTCAGCCATAGCAACTTCTTCCTAGAAACAAAGCCAAAGGCAAAGGAAGCACGGAAAAAAATGAAGTATTGGGACTTCATCAAGATCAAAAGCTTTTGGGGTGCCTGGGTTGCTCAGTTGGTTAAGCGACTGCCTTCGGCTCAGGTCATGATCCCGGAGATCTGGGATTGAGTTCCACATCGGGCTCCCTGCTTGACGGGAAGCCTGCTTCTCCCTCTCTCACTGCCCCCGCTTGTGTTCCCTCTCTGGCTGTGTTTCTCTCTGTCAAATAAATAAAAATCTTTAAAAAAAATAAAGATTATATATAAAAAAAAAAAAAGATCAAAAGCTTTTGCACAGCAAAAGAAACAGTCAACAAAACCAAAAGACAACCCAGAGAATGGGAGAAGATATTTGCAAATGACATATCAGATAAAGGGCTAGTAGCCAAAATCTATAAAGAACTCCTCAAACTCAATACCCAAAAAACAAATAATCCAATCAAGAAATGGGCAGAAGACACAAACAGACATTTCTGTAAAGGAGACATCCAAATGGCCAATAGACACATGAGTGTGTCAAGTACTCAACATCCTTCTGCCTCAGGGTACTACAAATCAAAACCACAGTGAGATACCACCTTACACCTGTCAGAATGGCTAAAATTAACAAGTCAGGAAACGACAGATGTTGGCAAGGATGTGGGGAAATGGGAACCCTCCACTGCTGTTGGTGGGAATGCAAGCTGGTGTAACCACTCTGGAAAACAGGATGGAGTTTCCTCAAAAAGTTGAAAACAGAGCTACCCTACAACCCAACAATTGCACTACTGGGTATTTACCCTAAAGATACAAATGTAGTGATCCGAAGGGACACGTGGACCCAGATGTTTATACCAGCAATGTCTACAATAGCCAAACTATGGAAAGAACCTAGATGTCCATCAACAGATGAATGGATAAAGGAGATGTGATATACATACATGCATACATACAATGGAATATTATGCAGCCACCCAAAAGAATGAAATCCTGCTATTTGCAATGATGTGGATGGAACTGGAGGATATTATGGTGAGTGAAATAAGTCAATCAGAGAAAGTCAATTATTATATGATCTCTCTGATATGAGGAATTAGAGAGGCAGGGTGGGGCTTGTGGGGGATAGGGAGGGAACAAAATGAAATAAGTTGGGACCAGGGAGGGAGACAAACCATAAGAGACTCTTAATGTCAGGAAACAGATAGGATTTTTGTGGGGTGGGGGCAGGGTTGCCGGGTTATGGAAAGAAAAATAAAAAATAAGAAATGAAAAATAAAAAAATTTTTTGACTTGGTCAAAGAATACGAGAAGCTCTAGGTCACCGCACCTAAACCACTAACATTTCTCTTTTTCAGAGGTGTCAAGAGTTTGAATAAAAATGTCCTTCTGTCAGGAAATGAATGCTCATTTTTGACATGTCCATGCATTTTATTATGTTTTTTTTTTTTTTTTAAAGATTTTATTTATTTGACAGAGAGAAACACAGCCAGAGAGGGAACACAAGCAGGGGGAGTGAGAGAGGGAGAAGCAGGCTTCCCGCCGAGCAGGGAGCCCGATATGGGACTCGATCCCGGGTCTCCGGGAGCATGACCCGAGCCGAAGGCAGTGGCTCAACCAACTGAGCCACCCAGGCGTCCCTATTATGTTTTGAACCTGGAGCTATGGCTCCTGAGAGCCCAGGTCTTGATTTTGTAATATAGGCTTCATTTTTATTGGAAGAGAGAGACTAATAATAGTCCCTCTATTTGTTCCAGGAATGTGACTTTGAGAGATTTGGATTTTATGTTCACATGCTTTATGGATTTGTTTTTGATGGATGCAATGATACTTATTTAAAAAAGCCATTATACATTACACTTCCTACCCCTGGTTTCATACATATATGTATGTGCACGTGTATGTGTATATGTATATCCGTGGGGGAAGAGGCCATTGCTGAAGTGCAAAGTTGGGAGGCAATCCCCTGCTAAAAGGGGGCTTAATCCTCCAAAATGCAGTATACACATTAGACCAGAGATCTTTCTTTTCACGCTGCTGTGTCTCCAGTCAAAAAGATATGTGGGTCTGGAAATAAAGGGGCAAAAGCAAGAGTGGCCTCACTTATGTCACTCCCAGCGATTGACTGAGTTCTCCTTCTTGGGGTCTACAAGGTTAGAGGTTCTGTGTGACAATAGAGCCATGCTTTCATACAACAAGGGTTCAGCTAAATTACAGACCATGGCTTTCATCTAGGCACTTTGAGCCCTTGTGGCTAGGGACTGGCTGGTGGGAACTGTGACCATCTTGGAAGGGATAATTAACTCTGATCAACAGTGGGAGGTAAGGCTAATTCTACACAATGGGAACAGGGAGACATATGTTCGGAACTCAGATGACCCACTTGGTCACCTTCTTTGTTCTTGGTTCTCCTTTGACCAATTGTAATTATGAACAGATAAGTGAAGTGACCCCAGGCTGAGAAGGATATGATTACTAGTGGTGAAGACACCCTAATAATGAAAGTTTGGGTCATACTACGAGGTAAGCCACCAAGGCCAGCAGAGGTGATAGTTGAGGACAAGAGGGGACTTTAGGATGGAGAGTAGAGAAGAGAGGCTAAGACAGCTAGTATGGGCCCTAAAACCCAGTGCAGTGACAGGAGCCTACCCTGGGCTGCTCCTGAATGCGTATGGAGCCGTGGATTTGCATGGTGCAAGGACTGAACAGTGGCAGACACAGACAGATGCCATGTCCTTCAAGAAAGCTCTTGCTGCCCATTACGAAGAAGTGTTAAGTGGATGTCCCCTCATTGGTGGCTTCTTCAGTGTTTGCCCCAGCTTTCAAGTAGCCTCAGCCACTGACTGAGTGAGGGCCTAGCCATTTACACTCCTGGACCAGCAGAGGCTTTGTCAGGTCTGCATAGCCATGTGACACTTTGCATTGTCTGGTACTACTGTCTTTCCCGTTCTTTTCACAGGTGTTATTCTCTAATCCAGTTTTTGCACCTCTAATTCTATTTCAGTGACTGATTGCAGGCGATCCCAAATCAGCACGTGCAGCATAACAAAGCACCACAAAACCTCAGTAACATGAAATATTGAGCATTTCTTATCGCTCATGGGGTCATAGTCCAGCTGGGCCAACACTTTTGGTCTCAGCCGAGTCCCTTATGTGTCTGTTGTCAGCTGTAGCACACATGAGCGGCTCTGCCAATCACGACTAGCTTCTCCCCAGGGTTTAGGCATCATTGGCCATGGGTTGGTCTAGGTGGTTCCCACTGGGACAAGCTGTTTTTCCTTCGGAGTGTCTCATTCTCTAGTCAGGTCATGTTGGCTTGCTCACATGGTGGTAACAGGCTTTCAAGGGAACAAGTTGAAGCAAGCAAGGCCTCTTGAGATCTAGGTGTGGCCATATTCTTTTGGCCAAAGCAAAATCCCAAAGCTGGCCCAACTTATTTCATTAGGGAACCACCTCTTGTTGAAGGAGATACAAAGTCATAAAGTATAGGAAGAGGAAGACATAAAGAAATGGGAACATTTTAGCAAGCTCTCCACAGAGAGAATGCCCTATAGGGGAGTCCATTGGAAAATACAAACTATAATTATGTCTATCAACTATATTGTGCTTTTTGCTATTTAGTTCTTTTAATATAGTGAAAATCTAAAGGCATACAGAATATGTGGAGAATAATATAATTAACACTTCCCCACCATCCGACTTGAATAAATCTTGAAATCCTGACATACTTGATTCAGATATTTTAAGAAATAAAACTGGAGATTCTGTATAACCCCATATACCTACTGTATACCATCCTTGCTTTTTCTTTTTTGAGGTCTTTGGCTATACATTTTAAATTCCAAATACTTTTTATTTAAGTTAAAGGACTTGAGACAGAATCACCTTCTGGTGATTCAGCAGGAAAAGAAAGGAATTATATTCGTTTAGTCATTAAACAAATATTTACTGTGTCATCTATTTGTCAAGCATTGTACTATATTTGTATTAATATAGTATATTCTTCTTTTTTTTGGTAGCATTTTATTCAACATACCACTTTATTACAGGCTATATATCTAAAGTGAGAAGCAAAGAACATTTCCTTTATAATCAGGGCTTTCCTCCAAAAAAATTTTTTTTAACACCTTATAGGTGAATCTTGTCATCTTAGTCTATAAATTTTCATTCCGAGTATCTTAATATTTTCCTTCTATGGGTTCGGCTCTTGTGTCACTTGGGCGGGTAGGCTGTTTTGGTATGTTTATTTAGTTGCTAGTTGGCCACACCTTTGGTTTTCTTTCATACGATGAAATTTTTATTGCCTGTAACTCCCATCGGATTTCTCTACTTTAATTTGATGACTTCAGAGTACAGTTCTCTTGCTGGTCTTTGTTTTCTGTGCTTTTTATGATGATTTATATATGTATATTTATACATAAATATTTAAATAACAGCTTTATTGACATATAATTTACATACCATAGAATTCAACTCTTAGTACACTCACAGAGTTGTGCACTTTTGCCACTATCTGATTTTATAGTATTTTCATGACCGCAAAAAGAAATCCTGTACCTATTAGCTGCAACTTCCCATGGTCCTCTGCCTCCAGAAACCCCTGATCTACTTTCTCTCTTCATGGCTTAACCTACTTTGGACATTTTATATAAACAGAATCAGACATCACAGCAGTCTCTTGTCTCTGATTTCTTTTTTTTTTTTCCATTCTTTTTTTTTTCTTTGCCATGGAAGTAGTAACATTAGGACGAAAACACTTACATGCATACATACATTTGTCTCTGATTTCTTTAACTTAGTGTAATGTTTTCAAGGTTCATATAAGTTGTAGCATGTAGCAGCATTTCACTCCTTACCATAGCTAAATAATATTGCATTAAATGGATATTCCACACTTTATTCATTAGTTGATGGACATTGTATTCACTTTTGCACTGTTAATGAATAACATCACTGTGAACATTCACGTGCAAATATTTGTATAGACATGTTTTCATTTCTTTTGGGTATATACTTAAAAGTAGAATGCCTGAATTAAATGGTAACCTTATCTTTAACTTTTTGAAGAACTGCCACAGTGTTTTGCAAAGTGGCTGTACCACTTTACGTTCCCATCAGCTCCGTTTGAGGGTTGTAATTCCTCCTCATCCTTATCAACACTTGTTATTGTCTATATTTTTATCTTACCCATCCTGGCATGCTTTAGTAAGTTTTGACTTACACTTCCCTAACGATTAGCGATGTTGGACATCTTTCATGTCCTTATTGACCATTTGTATATCTTCTTTGAAGAATGTCCATTTATTTATTTTAATTGGGCTCCATGCCCAGTGTGTTGCCCAATGCAGGGCTTGAACTCACAACCCTGAGATGAAGACCTGAGCTGAGGTCAACAAGACCAGGCTGCTCAACTGACTGAGCCACTCAGGCACCCTGAGAGTGCCCATTTTAAATTTGGGCTAATTTTTTTAAAAATTGGGCACCTGGGTGGTTCAGTGGGTTAAAGCCTCTGCCTTCAGCTCAGGTGATGATCTCAGGGTCCTGGGATTAAGGCCCGCATCAATGATCCTCTCTGCTCGGCGGGGAGCCTGCTTCCTCCTCTCTCTGCCTACTTCTGATCTCTTTCTCTGTCAAATAAATAAATAAAATCTTTAAAAAAATTATTGAGTTTTAAGTTCTTTACATATTCTGAATACAAATCCCTTATATATATGATCTACAAACATTTTCTCACATTCTGAGGGTTATCAAGTTTTGTTGTTTTTTTTTTTAAGATTTTATTTATTTATTTGACACAGAGAGAGACACAAGTAGGCAGAGAGGCAGGCAGAGAGAGAGGAGGAAGCAGGCTCCCTGCAGAGCAGAGAGTCCGTTTCGGGCCTCAATCCCAGGACCCTGAGATCATCACCTGAGCTGAAGGCAGAGGCTTTAATCCACTGAGCCATCCAGGCACCCAGTTGTCTAGTTTCTTAATGATGTCCTTTGAGGTACAAAAGTTTCTAATTTTATTTTATTTTATTTTTTTTCTAAAAATATTTTATTCATTTATTTGACAGAGAGAGAGATCACAAACAGGCAGAGAGGCAGGCAGAGAGAGAGGAGGAAGCAGGCTCCCCACTGAGCAGAGAGTCCAATGCAGGCCTCGATCCCAGGACCCTGAGATCATGCCCTGAGCCGAAGGCAGAGGCCCAACCCACTGAGACACCCAGGCGCCTGTCTAATTTTAGAGACATCCAATTTACTTTTAGTTTTGTCGCTTATACATTTTGAGCTCACCCTAAGAAATGATTGCTTAAGGTCACAGAGATTCAATCCTGTGTTTTCTTTAAGGAGTTTTATAGTTCTAGTGTTACAGAACCTAGGCTGGATCCTGATGGAAGAACCAAGTGGCACTCGGAGACCTTGGAGGATCAGAGGTTTAACACCAGTGAGCTAAGAGAAGAATGATCTCCAAAACTCTAAGCCCTGAGCACAAAGGGGGTAATTTATACCTTTCTACTTCTGCATACTTTGTACTTTTGTCACGTGCAGGAAGCAGAGCAGTCAGAATAACCCAGAAAAGCCCCACAGCAAGAGCTGGGACTCCTTTGCTCACTCAGTCGGCCATCTTAAAACACAAATTTTCCTTATTACTAGGTCTTAAATTTAGATCTATGATCCTGTTTAAATTAATTTTTGATATGATATGAAGTAGGGGTTCAAATTCATTCTTTTTTTTTTTTTTTAAAGATTTTTTATTTATTTGACAGAGAGAAACACAGCCAGAGAGGGAACACAAGCAAGGGGAGTGAGAGAGGGAGAAGCAGGCCTCCCGCCGAACAGGGAGCCCGATGTGGGACTCGATCCCGGGTCTCCAGGATCATGACCTGAGCTGAAGGCAGTCGCTCAACCAACTGAGCCACCCAGGCGTCCCTCAAATTCATTCTTTTGCACATGAATATCCATTTGTAAAGATAGTTCCTTCTCCATTGAATTATCTTGGCACTAAGGTCATATCTCTATTATAAAATTTACCAATGTTAGCCTTGTTTTGTGGTAAACTGGATAAATCTTCCTCTGACATTGGAGAATAAGGAGTATGTTTTGTTATTTAAAATGAGAAAATCGGGGCACCTGGCTGGCTTAGTCAGTGGAGCATGCAACTCTTGATCTCTGGGTCATAAGATCAAGCCCCATATTAGGTGTGGAGCCTACTGAAAAAAAAATGGTTAAGATAATAAGTTTTATGTTAAAAATTTGAAAAAAAATAAAATGGGAAAACCTATATGAAAAACACCTTCCACAGGGCCTGAAAGTAAATATTTCCTTCCCTCATTTGAGTCTCCCCAGAGCATTTAGTGTGGTATTTGGCACACAATAGTTCCCCTAAATGTTTGCTGAATGTAAAGTGGGCTTGAGCATGCACTTCAAAAGAAGTAGTTAGTTTATGAAAACTCTGACTGGATGGAAGATCCAGAAAACCTTCAGGCTTCTTCACACTAAGAATCTGAATAACAGCAGAGACTAACTCCAACAGCTTAGTGAAATTATGACCTTGTCAGAGTGGGAGACTTCAAGTGATTTCTTTTTTTTCTTTTCTTTTTTTTTTTTAATAAAGATTTTTATTTGACAGAGATAAACACAGCCAGAGAGGGAACACAAGCAGGGGGAGTGAGAGAGGGAGAAGCAGGCTTCCTGCCAAGCAGGGAGCGCGATGTGGGACTCCATCCCGGGTCTCGGGGATCATGACCTGAGCCGAAGGCAGTCGCCTAACCAACTGAGCCACCCAGGCGCCCCAAGCTTTCACTTAAAGTGAACCCAAGCACTTAGAATAACCCAACAGGCCCAGAATATTTTTTTTCCCTAGTTTAATTTCAAATTCTCCAGACGTCTACTTATTTTTTTTTTAAAGATTTTATTTATTTATTTGACAGAGAGAAACACAGCCAGAGGGGGAACACAAGCAGGGGGAGTGACAGAGGGAGAAGCAGGCTTCCCGCTGAGCAGGAAGCCCGATGTGGGGCTCGATACCGGGTCTCGGGGGATCATGACCTGAGCCGAAGGCAGTCGGCCAACCAACTGAGCCACCCAGGCGCCCCCAGACATCTACTTATTTAACTGCTTATGCAATAATAAAATTTTCACTTGTGGATTTGACCTCATTTCTACAAAATCGATTAGTGGTTCTTATCTGCCTAAAAGCAGAAAGATTTTCTCAGGCAGCGACAACCACTGTTGTGGCACTCAGGTTCAGCAGGCAATTCTATTTTCGGTGACCCTTTTCTCCCTTTCTTTTTCTCTCTCACATGCTGACATCAGGAACTCTCACCGTCTCTCAGAAAGAGAGCAGGAAGCTGGATATAAAGGCATCTTCACTCCACCAGGGAGTTTCCTGCAGGTTCATGTTCAGGCAATGTTCCTGCCTGTCGCTTGGGTATTTTTCTGAGATTCCAGGACGGCCCCTCTCCTTGAGAACATGTGTATGTGCAATTCCTGAGCTTAAGATGTGTACTATACAGATACATGTAATAACTTCCTTACACCTTTTCACCTTTGAAAAAACGTTCACAGGGGGAGGTCTCATAGCTAAGTGCTTCTTCAAATTACAGTTTCTCACTCCAAGGCCAAATCACTTCTCTACAATTAACCAGGTATATGGCTCTTAAACACATTTCCTTTTTGGGCTTGTGGCAACTTCCTAACCCTAAGTTAAACAGAATCCAGCGAGGCTGGAATAAAAACAATTTTTAAAAATTAAACTTTATATTTTAAGTTCACAGCAGAATCGAGCTTAAGACTGAAATTTCACAAATGACCCCCTTGAACAGCCTCGCCCATTATCAACATCTGAGAGAGAGTGATCCATTTGTTACAATTGAGGAACACATGAGAACCTTGACACATCATAATCACCCAAAGCCCACAGTTTACACTGGGGTTCACTGGATGTTGTATATGCTATGAGTTTGGACAAATGCATATTGACATGTGTTCTCGCTACAATATACGGAATCATTTCACTGCCTTAAAAATCCCGAGTTCTAGGGGCGCCTGGGTGGCTCAGTTGGTTAAGCGACTACCTTCGGCTCAGGTCATGATCCCGGAGACCCCAAATCGAGCCCCACATGGGGCTCCCTGCTAGGCGGGAAGCCTGCTTCTCCCTCTCTCACTCCCCCTGCTTGTGTTCCCTCTCTGGCTGTGTTTCTCTCTGTCAAATAAATAAAATCTTAAAAAAAAAAAATCCCGTGTTCTAGAGAGACTCCATTTAAAAGGATGATATGAGAGGAAAAGGAAAAAAAGCGTGCAGCCCAGAGGCTTGACCAAACTCCACGTTTGTTCCCAAGTTCAGGGCTCCCAGCCAACTGGTCTCTCCAAGTCCTGCCAAGGGAAGGTTGCTCCTCCCCCTCCTCCTCCTTTGTTTAAGTGTCAAGCAAATGGGTTTCCTGTTGACACCGGAATGTTGTGAAAGGGCAGGAAGAGGCCAAGCCACCTCCTCTTTTCCCGCTTCCTATCCCATTTATTTATTTCGTACACGTTTGTTTTGGTCGGGCGGGCAGTTCCAGCGTGCGGCTGTGGGGCGGCGCAGCGGCGGTAACCCCTCCCCGAGGAGGCGAGGCCTGGCCACGACCCGCCCCATCCCGGCTCCAACTCTGCGGGGTGGGGAAGGGAAGGAGGAAGGGGGAAGAGTGTGGGAGACGGAGAGCGGGGAGAAGGAGGCCGCCGGTGCGCCGCGAGGAGGCGGGGAAACCGGCCCGGCCCGAGCAAGGCCGCTCCCCCCCGGGCTGCAGGTGGAGTCCGCAGAGGTAGCCGCCGCCGCCGCCTCCCCGGGGCCCGAGGGCGCTGGCGTGGAGCGCCGGGTGCTCGCGGACCCCGCGCCAAGGCCCACGGCTCGCCGGCGGTTCCAGGGCTGCGCCCCTGCGCCTCGTCCATGGCTGAGGGCCGGCGGCGGGAGGACGAGGAGGAAGACCTGCGCGAGCGCCGCGAGTTCGGGGGCCCGCGCCGCGCCCGGGGCCGTGCGCTGTCGGGCCACTCGGCCGCAGGTGAGGGGCGCGGGTAGCGCGAGGGGCTCCGGGGGGGCGGGGGGAGAAGGGGACCGAGGGCCGGGCGCCCCGGGGCCGCGCAGGTCCTGTCTCTGACGGCGGCGGGTCCCTCACCCGCCCGGCTGGGACTGGCATCTTTCACTCTGCGCGGCGAGACGCAGGGAGAGTGGCTTTTCCATCCTCATCCTCACTTTCGGCCCGAGCCCCCAGGCAATCCAAACTGGTCGGTACCTCCAGTGGTCCTGCAGGCGAAACGACAGATGTGTCGTACGCACTAAATCTGAGAGCTAATGGCTTGAAGTTGGCGGCTCGCATGATTGCTTATCTCTAGATGAGTCAGAGGCCGGTGCAGAATTCTCTGGGTCTGGCAGTCTCGGGGGACGACCCCTCCCGATGGGTTTGCCTGCCCGGCAGCTACCTGGTCGAACCACGTGCTCATAGTCAAGTCTGGTTTCCTATCTCCTGAACTTCGGACCTTTGATTCTGCCCAACCCCCCACCGCCCGAGCTCAGCAGTTATCTATAGCACTTACTTTAGAGCTATTTTGTGAGCCTCCCAGTGCAGGATATAGCATGCCAAAAGACAGTTCATTTGGACCCGAGATTCATTTCTGGGTCTGTAGTTGCTTTTATGGTGTTGTGACTTTGGGTGCACAAAGGCGGCTCGGATCAGTAGTTTGGAACTTAAGTGGAAGAGCAGGTGTAGATCCACACCCTTTCTCTGTTCCTGGGGCAGCTTTTCAATCAAACATCATGCAGAGGAAGTTCTTTGGCCTTTGGTTCCAACTGGATTAGCCACGTATCCGCAAACTGGAGGGAAAAAGAAATGTAGGGAAATGACAACAGGAGGGAGATAGAGAAGTGAGAAAGATTTAGATGAAAACGAGTTAGTAAAGCTTCTTTAGAAAATGGACCATAGTAAACATTCCATGAGGTCATGGAGAAGCTTTTCTATGTGGCTCCCTTAACCTGAGGGAAAGTTGGAAAATTAAGAGATGGTGACAGGTCTGTGGGGAACCAATGAGGCATGAAGAGAAATAATTTAGTGGAACATAAAGAAATAGTCAATTTGATGCCCTTGGTAGGATCTTGGAACCTTAAAAATAATTCTTGATGCCCATTACAAGGACTTTTCATCAATATAAGGCATTTGACTTTGTGCATGAACACCAGTCGTTTTGGAAGTAATTGATAGTTTTGTACAGTATAATCCAGACTAATGAAATCCTGGAGAGTTGCTGGATATGAATTAATATTTCTTGCAAGAGTACAATGAAAAAACTCTTGTTTTTTCACAAAGATGTCCCTCCATTGATTTGCTGATTTAACAGTGTCAGCTGCCTTGGATTCCTATTACCTTCAGCAAAAAGCTTCACTTTCTCTTACAGTGGACTGTAGTGTGAAGAGTATTGGAGGTCAGACACTAGATATGATCCACATATATGTTCATCATTTAGTTGCAATATGCGTGTTTATTCCAAGGCTGATAAAAGCTTTTCTAGGTTCTGTGATACTACTTTGCTGGACATGACATTGTGTATGTTTTCAACTCAGAGATTGGTGTTTGAGGTTTCTAACCATGTAAAATGCCCTATTTCCATTAAGGGCTGAGGGGCAGAAATACTATGGAGTGGAGAGAGGGTTAAACTTGCAGCAATGGGTCTTCTTTCTTTGGGGTTACATTATTTAATAGTTCACATTTCTTTACAAGCTGTTCTCCTTTCCCTCATTAGTTCACGTGTTTTTCAGACACCACCACATTCCTTACCAAGCTTGGGCATTTGTTAGTTATGTTTGTGTTAGATGTTGTTCTCTGTCCAAGTGAGAGTGTGAACTGCCCCAGAGGCTTAGTGTTTCTTATACTTATCATCTATCTAATCTTTCACCTCTTAGGTTCTCACTGCTTCCTTCTTAACCCACCATTTTACAATCTAGATTTTCTCTTTTTTTGATCTCAAATAACTTGACACCATACATTTGGGGTTTATGGGCTGGGGGAGTCTGTGAACTCCTCTTCCTGCTAAATGTAGGTGTGGTTGTGAAGGTGTGTTTATTTCTGCAATATACCTTCAGAAGAGTGTATAAAGCCTGTAAGTTATAAAGTGAAACTCTTGTAACCTGTGTCCAAATCAAGAAATAGAATATTGTCAGTTCCCTAGAAGTAGACTCTGATCCCTCCAGGTCATGGCCTCCTCTTTCCTCTTGAGAGAACTACTTTTTTGACTTTTGCCATTATTATTTCCTTGCTTTTCTGTAGTCTTACTTGTATGTATATACATCCCTATACAGTATTAGTTTACCTCTTTTAAAACTTCATATGAGTGGAACCATCCCGTCTGTATTTTTTAGTGTTATGCTTTTTTCACTCAGTGTTGTTTGTAAGATTTATCCATAGTTATATGCAGCTGTAGTTTATTTTCATTGCATAAATATGTCACCCTTTTTGTCTGTCACTTTTTATTGATTTGCTGGAGTTCTTACAAAGGAATCTGAAGTTTTGTTGGTTGTGTGTTGCAGATATCTTTTTCCACTCGGGCTTATTTTTAAAAATTTTCTTTATCATTTCTTTTGATGTGGAAATTCTGAATTTTGATGTAGGTATATTTATGAATCTTTCTTTATAGTTTGTGTTCCTCTTCCCCTTGATGTGCCCCTTAGTTAAGAATGCTTTTCCTACCCCAAGGTCATGAAGATATTCTCCTAATCTCCTATATTTCCTAAAAGTTTTGTAGCTTTCTTTGGGGAGAGAGACCATAGCTTTCATCAGACTCTCAAATAGGTCTGAGCCCCTCTGGCTCATCTTCAACATTTTTATATTGTTTCTTCAAAGGGCAAGGAATACATGATTCTAGGACCTCTGCTAATCACTGGGAAGAGTGGTAGGCATTAATAGGGCTTAAAAAAATACCAAATAAATTTACTCTTTCAGTATGTAGATGACTTTATGATAAACTCTGGAAGGACTTCTGTAACTTCTTCCATGTGTTCTGAGTAAAATAAGTACTATTGTCTGTGAGGGCACAGAATAAAATCCATGTTCACCGTGAATCAAATGTTTCTTATATCCTGTGAGATCAGTATTATTTTCTCCATTTTATAATTGAAAAGACCCAGGCTCAAAATATTTAAGCAACTTGCCCAGAATCCATCAGCAAGTAAATGATAGAATGGGGACTTGAATCCACATCTTTTTGACCTAAAAGTCCCTGTTTTTCCAAGCTGTCACACTGGTTGCTAATAAAAGTCAATTGCTATTAATGCCCCACACATTTATGCCTGCATGTTGCTTGTTATATTTCACAAATACTTTACACTTATTTGGTACTCTTCTGCTGAGGAAGGGTTTTCACAGCCTCATTTAACTTGGTTCTTACAAATAACCTGAGGGGGAAGAGGGTATATTTTGTTATTCCCATTTTAAAGACAAGTAAATCGAGGGGCTCCTGGGTGGCTCAGCTGGCTAAGTGTCTGCCTTCGGCTCAGGTCGCGAAATGGGGGTCCTGGAATTGAGCGCTGCATCTGGCTCCCTGCTCATTGGAGAGCCTGCTTGTCCCTCTCCTTTTGCCCCCCCCCCACTTGTGTGCTTGCTTGCTCGCTCTGTCTTTCTCTCCCTCTCTATCTCAAATAAATAAATAAAATCTTCAAAAAAAAGTAAAGACAAGTAATTTGAATCTGAGAAATGTCGGAAGACTTAGTCTAAAATAATACAGGCAGTAGGTACAGCCTCACCTCAGTTAAACTCCTGTTTGAAGGCATAAACTGTGGTTTTTTTGAGTTGATTCATGGGACATACCAGGTCATACGGCCCAGTTTGCAGTTGTTGACGAAACTTATTTTAAGTCCCCTTTATATGTTTAAAGATCCTACATTCACCAAATTCTTTTTTTTTTAAGATTTATTTATTTATTTGACACAGAGAGAGAGATCACAAGTAGGCAGAGAAGCAGGCAGAGAGAGGAGGAAGCAGGCTCCCTGCGGAGCGGAAAGCCCTATGCGGGCCTCAATCCCAGGACCCTGCGATCATGACCTGAGCAGAAGGCAGAGGCTTCAACCCACTGAGCCGTTCAGGCGCCCTCACCAAATTCTTTAAGAAGACCTGTCTAGGGGTGCCTGGGTGGCTTAGTGGGTTAAGCGGTTAAGCGTCTGACTTCGACTCACCTCAGCATCTCAGGATCCCGGGATCAAGCCCTGCCCTGCGGGGGGCGGGGGGGTCCCTGCTTAGTGGAGAGTCTGCTTATCCCTCTTTCTACCTTCTGCCCCTCCCCCTCCCACTTGTGCTCTTGCTCTCAATTAAAAAGATAAAATCTAAAAAAAAACCTGTTTAGTTATCCTCTTTAACATAATATATGCAAAATGGTATAGAAAATACAGGGAACACAAAGAGATTTATAAAATAGGATCCCTGCTTTAAAAGAACATGTCATAGAATTAAGGAAGGTACACTTTACTTTTATTTTGTCTAAAAATAATTCTAGTATAATTAATGTAGTGTTATGTTAGTTTCAGGTGTAGAACATAGTGGTACAACAGTTCTGTTCATTATTCAGTGCTCATCATGACTTGTGCACTTCTTTTTTTTTTTTTTTTTTTTTAAGATTTTATTTATTTATTTGACAGAGAGAAACACAGCCAGAGAGGGAACACAAGCAGGGGGAATGAGAGAGGGAGAAGCAGGCTTCCCACTGAGCAGGGAGCCCAACGCGAGGCTAGATCCTGGGTCTCCGGGATCATGACCTGAGCCGAAGGCAGTCGCTTAACCAACTGAGCCACCCAGGCGCCACCCCCCCTTTTTAAAAAATATTTTATTTATTTATTCGACAGAGAGAAACACAGCTAGAGAGGGAACACAAGCAGGGGGAGTGAGAGAGGGAGAAGCAGGCTTGCCGCTGAGCAGGGAGCCCGATGTGGGGCTCCATTCCGGGTCTCCGGGATCATGACCTGAGCCACCCAGGCACCCCATGACTTGTTCACTGCTTAATCCCCATCACCTGTTTCACTTATCCCCCCTCCCATTTCCCCTCTGGTAACCAGCAGTTCGTTCACTATTTTTTTGTTGTTCTGTATATTTAAGAGTCTTTTTTTTTCTATCTACTTTGTTCACTTGTTTGGTTTCTTAAATTCCATGCATGAGTGAAATCGTATGGTATTTTTCTTTCTCTGACTTACTTAGCATTATTACTCTCAGGCTCCATCCATGTCGTTGCAAATGGGAAGATTTCATTCTTTTGATGACTGAGTAATATTCCTTTGTATGTTTATATCACATCTTCTTTATCCAGTCATCATTGGTGGACACTTGGGCTCCTTCCATATCTTAGCTATGGTGAATAATGCTGCTATAAACATTAGGGTGCATGCATCCCTTTGAATTAGTGTTCTAGTATCCTTTGGGTGAATACCCAGTAGTGGAATTACTGAATCATATGGTAATTCTATTTTTAATTTTTTTTTTAAAGATTTTATTTATTTATTTGACAGAGAGAAGCACAGCGAGAGAGGGAACACAAGCAGGGGGAGTGAGAGAGGGAGAAGCAGGCTTCCCGCCGAGCAGGGAGCCCGATGTGGGGCTCGATCCCGGGTCTCCGGGATCATGACCTGAGCCGAAGGCAGTCGCTTAACCAACTGAGCCACTCAGGCGCCCCTATTTTTAATTTTTTAAGCAATCTCTATACTGTTTCTCACAGTGGCTGCACCAGTTTGCATTCCCACCAGTAGTGGAAGAGGATTCCTTTTTCTCCACATCCTCACCAACACTTCTTTCTTATGATGTTAAGTTTAGCCATTCTGACAAGTGTGAGGTGATACCTCATTGTGATTTCGATGTGCATTTCCCTCATATTTGGTGATGTTGAGCATCTTTTTGTATGTTTTGTGGCCATCTGTAGGTCTTCTTTGGAGAAACGCTTATTCATGTCTTCTGCCCATGTTTAATTAGTTTATTTTTGGTGTTTGGTGTTGAGTTATAGGAGTTCTTTATATATTTTTGGATGCTAAAATTGGATTGGTCATTTGCAAATATCTTCTCCCATTCAGTAGCTTGCCTTTTAAATTTGTTGTTTCTTTTTTCTGCAGAAGCTTTTCATTTTGATGTAGTCCCAGCAGTTTTTTTTAAGGGGGGGTGCCTTTTGTTTGTTTTTTTGTGAGTTTAATTTGCTTTTGCTTCCCTTTTTTTTTTTTTAAGATTTTATTTATTTATTTATTTGACAGAGAGAGAAATCACAAGTAGGCAGAGAGGCAGAGAGAGAGGAGGAAGCAGGGTGCCTGGGTGGCTCAGTGGGTTAAAGCCTCTGCCTTCAGCTCAGGTCACGATCCTAGGCCCGCATCGCCCAATGTGGGCCTAGGATCGTGACCTGAGCTGAAGGCAGAGGCTTTAACCCACTGAGCCACCCAGGCACCCTGCTTTTGCTTCCCTTACCTCAGGAGGCTTATTTAGAAAAATGATGCTGTGGCCAATGTCAGAGAAATTACTGCCTGTGCTGTCTTCTAGGACTTTTATGGTTTCAGTCCTTACATTAACTTTAATCCATTTTGAATTTATTTTTGTGTATGGCATAAGAAAGTGGTCCAGTTTCGTTCTTATACACGTTGCCGTCCAGTTTTCCCAGCACCATTTGTTGAAGAGACTTTTTCTCACTGCATATTCTTGCCTGCTTTGTTGTAGATTAATTAACCACATAATCATAGGTTTATATCTGAGCTCTCTATTTTGTTTCATTGATTTGTGTCTCTTTTTTGTTCTGGTACCATACTGTTCTGATTACTAAGGTTTGGTAGTATATCTTGAAATCTAGGATTGTGATACCCCCAGTTTTGTTCTTTTTCTGAGTTTGCTTTGGCTATTCAAGCTCTTATGGTTCTATACAAATTTTAGGATTATTCTAGTTCTATGAAAAATGCTCTTGGTATCTTGGTATTTTGATAAGGATCACATTAAGTCTATAGATTGCTTTGGGTAATATGGACTTTTTTTTTTTTTTTTACATTTTATTTATATATTTGACAGAGAAGGTG
>PITA01003307.1:116579-141727 GCA_004023965.1 Spilogale gracilis
CTGTCAAACAAATAAAATCTTCAAAAAAAAAAAAAAAAATGTAACTCTTGCCAGTGGAGGGTGTGGTCTCTAAGTAGAATTCACCTGGAATACGGATTGCATTTGAATATTACTCTTAATTAGGTGCTTAATAGCGTGAAATGCCTAATATCACAAACATTTTACTTCTTACACTGTTCTATTCTGATTTCTTCTTAGAAAATTTTCTTCAGGTATTAAACTTTATAATGTGTGTGGTATTCACAGTTCTGTAGCAATGGGTGCTCTAAACAGTGCTTCTCAAACTTAATATGCCTATAAATCACCTAGAGATCTTATAAAAATGTGATTGCCTAATTTAATAGGTTTGGATAGAGCCTGAGATTCTGCATTTCTGACAAAGGTGATGCTGCTGCTGCTAGTCCCTGGACCACATTTTGTGTACCAATGCCTACAGTTACCTCTACACCTCAGTGCCAAGGTTCTCAGAACTGGCTAGGCATCAGAATCAGGTGCAGAGCTTTCAAAAGAGATGTAAGCTCCTAACCCATCTTTAGATTTCATCATTAATTACTTCTGGAACAGTTGCAGGGGAGCTGGATTTTTTAACTTCCTTCATGTGAGGTGAGACCCACTTGTTTAGTGTCCTATTAAAAAACATGAGGTTGGGCGCCTGGGTGGCTCAGTGGGTTTAAGCCCTTGCCTTCAGCTCAGGTCATGATCTCAGGGTCCTGGGATCGAGGCCCGCATCAGGCTCTCTGCTCGGCAGGGAGCCTGCTTCCTCCTCTCTCTCTGCCTGCTCTCTGCCTACCTGTGATCTCTCTCTCTGTCAAATAAATACATAAAATTAAAAAACAAACAAACAAACATGAGATTGAGTGGTTTCAGTGTGCTTTCTTGTAATTGAACTGTTAGGTTTTTCCATCATAAGTAATTCATATTGTGATGCCTTGTAGTCAAAGAGAAGAAATAAACAGAATTCACCATGCATTTTACAGGGATTTTATTTAATTTGTTTATTATCTTGTAGCATAACAAGGCTGCACATAAAGAATGTTGTAAGGCACTATCATTGAAGTAACTGGAAAGCAATGTATGTGGTAGTTATGTATTTTCAGAGTGCAAGAAATAGAGGCCTGTTTGGCTAACCTCTGCTGATGGGGGCTTATACAAGGGTACCCGGGTAAGGTGAAAGACATAGGAAATAGCTTCAGAAGTCATTTGGAAATACGATTTGCTCTGGGAAACTGATAGCAAATAGCTCCCCCAGAGAGTATTTCTTTCTAAGTTGGGATAACTATTACTTGTATGTAGCGACACCACAATTTTTGTGGCTGTTTACTTCTCTCTGCTTCCACAGCTTCTGAAGTTACTGAAGAATTAGCTCTCTTTTCTTACAGTCAGCCTCTTCAAGAAAGTGGCTCTAAGTAGGTTGGCCAGGCACTGTCCTATATACCCCTTTGGGCAGGGTTCTCAGACCAGTTTACCTGAGAGGCTCAGGACCAACTATAAAGAGGTACCTTTTTTTTTTTAATCTTTAAAAAAAATTTTTTTTTATTTATTTGACAGAGGGAAACACAGCCAGAGAAGGAACACAAGCAGGGGGAGTGAGAGAGGGAGAAGCAGGCTTCCCGCTGAGCAGGGAGCCCGATGCGGGGCTCGATCCCGGGTCTCCGGGATCATGACCTGAGCCAAAGGCAGTCGCTCAGCCAACCGAGCCACCCAGGTGCCCCAAGAGGTACCTTTTTAAAGGACCCATCTCAGATCCCTTTTCCTAGGGAAGTGTGGTGGGGGCTCGGGATACCTGCATACCTGCAGCTGCTTCTGTCAGCTAGGACTTTGGATCTCCGGGAGGTTATGAGGTTTCTTAGAATGTGGAGGATAAAATTGGAAATCTCCATGTCAGAACACTCTGACATGTGGTTGTGAGTTCCACAAGGGGAGAGGCTAATTTTTTTTCAGTGTTATAGCTTCATAACCCAGAACAGTGATTGGCACTTATAGTCAATACATATCTGCTAAATAGAATTGAACTTTTAAGAAATGATTTAATGTGGTCTTTATTATTTTTATTTTATTTTGAGCCAAAACCTTATGTACAGCATGATGGAATGCATCATTGATGCTTGTTCATAGATTACCCTGTTGAGAAGAAAGGATATGCGCTTGACACTAAGAAATAACAGTTTTCCCGTTCCTTTTGGTCTTAAGAGCTTTAGATGTTTGGGAAGCCTGAGTGGCTCAGTCAGTGACCCAGCGTCCTGGGATCAACCCCGGCAGGCACTGGGCTGCCTGCTCAGTGAAGAGCCTGCTTCTCCCTCTGCCTCTTCGTTCCGCACTGTCCCTCTCTCTCTCTCAAATAAATAAATAAAATCTTAAAAAAGAGCTTTAGCTTTTGCCTTTTGGTGTCATTACTACAGCTGGTGCTGGGTATGGTCTGAAAGGGCAGCAGATGGATGTCAAGTCCAGGGCCGGGTGTCCTTCCTGATGGCCTCCTTTTGGGGTCTTCTGGGCCTGGGGGCGGCAAAGCAACTCCGCGGGGCCTCAGGCGCGCGGGCCCCCAACGCGGCCACCATAGACCGTTGTGGCTTCTCCCGCCCAGCGGCCTCTCTGGGCCCAGGGCGCCGCCATCTTGGGTCCCCATTGAACCCGCTTGTAAAGTTCGCGTGTAGATTTGGATTCTTGGTCGTGGAAAGGAGGCTAATTTTCAGGTAAGGAGAGCGACCCTGGGAAAATAGGAGTCCCCATTACTTGTAGCCGCTGCTGCTGCTTAAAGCCCCAGGTCCCCGAGGAAGGAGTGACTGTCCAGGCAAGTGACAGACGGCAGGCAGGGCGTCAGAGCAAGTGGCAGGTTCAACGCGGCCGACCGTACGTGAGTGACGTGGGGAATGGCGGCTGCGGTGGGACAGCCTCTCTGCGAGAGGGGCGGTGATAGGGAACATTCAGGAGGCAGTCTTACTTAGAGCATTTTGCTCTTGTGTAGAATGACGAGTTCTTAATACAGTACTTGGACAAACCTTTCGGTAGCTCCTTGACCAGAAGGATTCTGTGAACTTCCGTTCGCTGCGAAGAGAGGAAGCACTGAAATAAAACAACAGCTTTTATTTGGGGTCTTAGAATTTGCAGTTCAAGGGAACACAGTCGTGTTGAGGATTGAGAGCCAGGGGTTTTTATTAACAGTTTGGGGGAAATGGCAGGAGACTTAAGTTGATTTCCAAAAATGATGATTGGAAGGTGGAATTACATTTTGCAATTAGTTTTCTGAGTACGTTACAACTAATTAGTGTTCTGAGTACAATTATTAGGCAGATATTTTCTACAGTGTCCCAATTTTTTATCAAGAATGTAGGTGTAACAGTCTTGTGTTCAGTTACATCCTTTTGCCCAGTTCAGTAGTGCAGTGTAGTTACTGTTTCAGAAAACAGGGTGAAGTTTTAATCCCTAAAATAGAGCGACACTTGTTTAGAGGTTTTACACAGGTTCACACTTTGCAGAAGGTAATTTGGTACTAATCACTTAATAGGTTTCCAAAGTATATTTAATGATAATGAGGAATAATGGGTTTTAATTCCAATATTCTTTACTTTTTTTGCTCATTTAATTGAAAACTAGATTTCTTACTCCCATGCCAAAAAGTATAAACTGTTTGGCATGTTGGAACAAAATATTTTATTGGTCACTTGTTTAGTGCTTTATATGTCAAGAGCTCATATAATCCCCCTAATAACACAAAGTCAGATTCTGTTTTTCAGATAAGAAAATAGAGGCAAAGAGAAATTAAGTGGAGCTGAGCTTTGAGCCCCTGCAGTCTTTTTTCTTCTTTAATTAAAAAATTTATGTGGTAATACCTGGGTGGCTCAATTGATTGAGAGTCCATCTTGGGCTCAGCTCATGATCTGAGGGGCGAGGGGGGGTAATCCCTGTTCAGCAGGGAGTCTGCTTCTCACTCTCCCCCTCTCCCTCCTTGTGCTCGCTCTGGCTCATGCTCTGCGTCTCAAATAAATAAATCTTTTTTTAAAAAACCCCAAATTTACATACAGTAAAATTGACATTTTTTGGGGGGGGTACATACTTCCATGAATACATGTATAGATTCAGGTGAGTACCCCCATTGTTAGGATACAGAATGCTTTCATCGCCTTGAAATTTCTGCACTGCCCCTTATGTTCAGACCTTCCCTACACCCTTAGCCCCTGGCAACCACTGATCTAGTTTCTGTCTCTGTAGTTTTACCTTTTCCAGAATATGGTATAAATGGAACCATAATGAATCTTACCTTTGAGACTGGTTCTTTTCATCCAACACAATGTTGTGGAGATTCATTCGTATTGTTATATTGTATCAATAGTTTGTTCACTGTTACTGCCAAGTAGAATTCTGTGAATGTACCATAGTTTGTTTATCCATTTCACCTAATGAAGGATATTTAGATTGTTTTCAGTTTTTGGAGATTTTGAATTAGCTGCTATAAATATTCATGCATCGGTTTTTGTGTAGAAATTTTTATTTCCCTAGTTTAACTACCTAGATACCAGTTTGCTGCGTCATATATTAAATGTATGTTTAACTTTATAAGAAACTGCCAAGCTATTTTCCAAAGTGGTGCTCTACCATTTTGTATTATTGCCATATGCATGAAAATTATATTTGTTCCACATCCTCATCAGCACTTCGTATTGGCAGATTTTTCTTACTTGTTTTTGCTCTTCTGGTAGATGTATAGTAATATTTTATTGTGGCTTTAATATGCCTTTCCTTAATGGATAATGATGTTGAGCATCTTTTCATATGGTTAGTTGATAATCCATATATCATCTTTGCACATTTTAAAATTAGGTTGATTGTTTTCATATTGTGGAGTTTTTTAAAAGTACTTGATGTTTTTGCATTCAAATCTTCTGCTGGATATGAGATTTGAAGATAGTTCTCCTAGTCTGCAGCTAATATTTTCATTCTATCAGCAGTATCTTTAGCTCTTTGAACATCTTGAAAATAGCTGATTTAAAGTGTCTGGTAGTAAGTCCAGTGTCTGTACTTCCACCGGAACTATTTATATTGATTGCAACCCCCACCCCCCACACTGTGTGTGGGCCATAGTTTTCTTGTGTCTTTGCATACCTTGTAATTTTTTGTTGAAAAGTGGATATTTTGAATATTACAATGTAGCAACTCGAAATAACATTCTTCTCCTACAGGGTTTTTTTTTTTTATTACTGCTTATTTTGGGTATTTTTTGTTTAGTGACTTTTGTGAACGAATTTTATAAAGTGTGTGTTCTTTGTGATGTATGGCACTGAAGTCTCAGTTTCATCACCTTAGTGGTCAGCTAGTGATTGGTTAATTTTCCTTAAATGTCTAGAGCACCCCCCTCCCACCCCATCTTCCAGTCTTTGTAGTGGGCTCTGTGTGTGTATCACAGCACACCTTCAGAGCCCAGCCAGTCAGTGTACAACTTTGTTTAGCCTTCACTTCCTGCTTGTGCAGAGCCTGAAGATCAGCCAGAGATGGGAGTTTAGGGCTTTCTCAGATCAGATCTTTTCTGAGCATACACCCACCCTGAGAATGCACGTGGCTTTCTGGATTCCCAGGAATATGCAGGAGCTTTTCAAAGCCCTTATTCCCTAAAGTTTTCATTCTCCAGGCTTTCCTCCCACCGTCTTTGGTTAGTCTATTGTTTTCCCCAACTGTTATCCATTGTCTCATGTAGCAGCAACTAATATATTTATTCACCTATAAATATTTTCAACAGACTTCTCCAGCTAGCTACTTTTTAGCTGGAGAGTTCTGAGTTAAGCAAGATAAAGACAAGTGTTTTGTGCTGGTCTTTCAAGGCACCCATTTTACAGTTGACCGGTCAACAAAAGAGGTGTTTTTTGATCGATGAGTACTACAAATGTGTTTTCTCAACAACATTCTTTCCTGTAGCTTATTTATTATAAGAATACAGTGTATAATATATGTAACATACAATATATATGTTAAAAGACTGTTATCAGTAAGGATTCTAGTTATCAGTAGGCTTTTTAAGTTTTGGGGGAGGCAGAAGTTCTATGTGGATTTTCGACTGCACAGAGGCCTGGCATCCTTAACCCTCACGTTGTTCAAGGGACCACTGTATTATAATTTGTGAATGAGGTTCTGTTCTATTCTTTTTTTTTTTCTTTTTTTTTTTTTTAACTGTTTGATACTGGTACGAGGAAGGCAAGCTATTTTTCAAGGCTACCCATTGAGCTGGAGAATGGAGGATGGAGCCAGGGTAAGTTAAAGTGTTACAAATCTTGTTACTTTAACAAAAGTTCAGATTGCTTTTAAGTGTTTCACTGGACTTAAGTGCAGTTGTTGTTGCAAGCTTTTGGTTAGTTTCAAGAGTTCCAAAAAAGTTGGTTCTGCCAGTTTCTTAAATTGATTTTGCAGAGGACAGACTTTTGGAGCTCCTTACTCTGCCATTTCGCTGGCGTTACTCAAGTATGATTTTTTTAAAAAATCCGATTATCAGTCTTTTTATGAGCAAGCTAGCCCAGGTTTTTCCAATTAATACCAACAGAGAAGGTGTGGATATTCTTACTCATTTTGGAGTGTTTGTGTATCGTACAGTAGCATTATTAAAGTATTTCAGGAGTCTCACTCAGGGTTACAGTTCTGGGATCAAGATCTTCCATTTAAACGCTGCATAGGCAGCATGCGTTTCTCAATGCCAGGCCGTAGACAATCCTTAATCTCTCTGTTGCTTTTTTTAAAAACATGATTTCTAAGATATATCTGGCCAGGGGCGCTCCATATTTCTCTTCTTGTTGAAATAAATTAGGTTGTTTTTGTTTTTGTTTTTTTTAAAGATTTTATGTGTTTATTTGAGAGAGAGCGAGACAGAAACATAAGCAGAGGGAGTGGCAGACGGAGGGCGAAGCAGGCTCCCCGCTGATCAAGGAGCCCAATGCAGGACTCAGTCCCAGGACCCTGCAATCATGACCTGAACCAAAGGAAGATGCTTAACTGCTTGAGTCACCCAGGTGTTCCCAAGAGAAAGTTTTATTGCACTGTTGGCACTGTTGTGATTGATATAAATCAGTCATGTGTTAACACTCTGGGGAGTGGAATTGATGAGGGCATAGAGTGTGTTATTCTATATATTTCTGTGTTGTTTGAGTTTCCTCCAATGAGTTTTACTTTAAGAAAGTATTACTTTACGAAATAAATTTAAAATATCATGTGGAATAACTGCCTACTGGTCTAGTGTATTTGTTGCTCATATTATACCCTTTTTAAAAAATAGCCTTAAGATGACTTATTGCAATGATCATAGCAAATGTCCTGTTAAAAGAAATTATTGATAATGTGAAGACATGATAATAGGAAGGAGGTATATAGGTGTGTTTCCTGTGAAGATCCTTTTTCAGGCAGTGGCTAATTTATCATTTGTTCACCTATTCAATCTTACCATTTTCATTTGTTTATTGAAAACCACAATCACTTGAAAAGCAAATCCTCATAACTGAACTGTTTTTTTTTAAGTCTTTTTTTTTTTTTTTAAGATTTTTATTTATTTGACAGAGAGAAACACAGCGAGAGAGGGAATGTTGTGCCCAAGTCGTGAGACCCCCGAAAAAGACCACCGGAGACCTGAGTCAAAGCCAAGCGGCAAGGGTCGTTTATTGTCAGGTTCGAACCTGGGCCTCCATGCGGACTTACTGGTCATGCTCAGAGACCCTGAACAGCAAATTTTTCAGCTTTTTATAGGTAAACAAGTTATAGAGAAGTTGGAAAAATCTCCACAGTTACAAGCACATGATTGGCTGACATTCTCCCTAGTTTACTGGTTGCCTTATGACTGGCCTTGGCCCCCCAGTAAACCCCAAGGCGCCAGATGGTCAGGTAGGGGGGTCTGGGAGTGCTCACGTAGCCACATTCTTGGAACTAGGGAGTGCTCTCGTAGCCACACTCCCAGAGCCAGATGGCCATTATCTCTCCTTCTTAGATCTGAAGGCATGGGGAGAGGGTGGCTATGGGGCAGGGGGGAGCTGCTAGGGTTTTTCCACTTTCTTAGGGTCTAGCAAGCGAGTGTACAGAAGCCAGGTGGCTGTTAGGGGTATAAGGCATAATGGTCCTAATTTTATTTTTCATGCTTCTCAGGAACACAAGCAGGGGAGTGAGAGAGGGAGAAGCAGGCTTCCTGCCGAGCAGGGAGCCCGATGTGGGACTCGATCCCGGGTCTCTGGAATCATGACCCGAGCCGAAGGCAGTCGCTCAACCAACTGAGCCACCCAGGAGCCCCATAACTGAACTGTTGAGAGCTATTTAATATAATTAAAACCTACCCTTAGCATTCTCTGCCTTATACTTTCCTGTATATGGCAAGTCTCCATCTTGGACCCAACAGAACCTTTTCTAGAGGACTAAATTGAGGAGACTGCATTCTGATGCTCAAATTGCAACTAGCCAGTTGTATGACCTTGACTTAATTTCTCCGAGTCTCAAATTCATCATTGACAGTATGAAGGATTTAGGTTGGTCATCTGGAAACTGTATTTCTGTGGGCCAAATCTGACAGACTGTTTTTATAAATAAAGTTTTATTGCAGCACAGCCATGCTCATTCATTTACATATAGTCTGTGGCTGCTTTTGTGCTCTATCTGTAGGGGTAAGTGGTTCTGACAGTCATGTGGCCTGCAAGCCTAAAATATTTGCTTTCTAGACCTTTATGGAAAAAGTTTGCTGTAACAGACTATCAAGTGTCCTTCCAGTTTAAAAGTTCTTCTAGTTTTGGGATACTTAGGCCAACTTTTTTTTTTTTAAACTATTGGCCAGCTTCTTAGCAAATCAACAGAAAAATTCAACTGGAAGAAGAGAAATAAATCATATATTGTTATTTGTTAGACAGCTATATCTATCATAAATCTGTCATATTCTGTTGTTAATGCTGTGGTTATAAACAGCCTCTAAAGCTCAGTATCTTATAACAGTTATATTCAGTTGGTGAGCTATAGCTCAGCCTCATTTTTTCTTCATTCTGGGATCCTAGCTGAAGGGAGCAACCCCTAACTGGGAAAAAGAACAAAGGACAAATCATGTGCTCCCTCTTAAAACTTCTATTCAGAAGTAGCTTATATTACTTCTACTCACATTTCTTCAGCTAACAATGTAAGTGGACCAGGGAAGTGTAATCTTTCTGCAGAAGGCCCCGAAAGTTACCTGGTACCTTCTGTGGGTAGATAATCCTTCTCCAGGGAGGGCTGTGAGTCATTGGGAACAACATCCTTTATCACAGCCTCCTTAAAAGGTTCGCTAGTGTGAGTGGACTGGAACCATGGCAAAACTTGGGTTTTAGGATTCTTTATGTGTTATTTTTCATGAACTTCCTGTAACTAATAAGTAACTAGAAATTGGCCCGTTGAGCTTTTGGAATATATTCTAATTCAACTGGCTTATTTAATAAATGCACAATGTAAGAATATAATATGTTTGTTTGGATTTCTTTTTCTCTTAATAGATTCTTGATGTTTTTAATCTATATTTCTCACCCTGAAACCTAGGTAAAGTTCTTAACTTCCTTCCCCACCATGATTACTTGTATTTTTTAATCATCACTTACCAAATTCTATTGAACATATATTCCGATGTAGCCCTTGACTCGGTCCTTTTCTCTCTGTCCTCACTGCTGCCATCCTGGTCCAGATATTTTTCACCATTCCCAGCAGCCTTGTACCTAGCTTTTCTGCCTTCAGACTTGCTTTTCTGTAGTTTATTCTCTACACATCCATCAAAGTGACTTTTCTAAAATGCAAATCGACCATGTTATTCCCCAGCATTAAAATCTTTCAATGTCTTATACACTGTATACTCCCCTTAAAGCTCAGATTTCTTAATGTGGTCTTGCACCTTTTTTTCCTGGGAATTCCCAGATCTATCCTGTATGCTTAGCTTATTTTCATGATTGGAAAAACAGTCTTTGTTCAAAAAAGATTTTTCTGGAGCCTATTTTATGAATTACACAGTATTTGGTAGATGTTTTCCACTTGTAGAGATTTAAACATTTGATGAAAAATATTGTGCAAAATTGTGCAGTTTTTTGGTTTTTTTTAAGATTTGAGAGTGTTATGTGAATGGGGAGGGGCAGAGGGGAAGGGAGAGGGGCAATCAGACTAGAGCGGGGCTCTAGGAGGGATTTGATCTGAGCCGAAACCCGAAACCAAGAGTCGGAAGCTGAACGGACTGAGTCACCCAGGCGCTCCGCTGACTGTGTACAGTTTTCAGCATAATCCAACAGCAAGGATGCTCCTGTCCTGATGCTCAGTGGATTGTTCTTTCTTGGAAGAGCTTGGTTGGGCCTTATGAGCTGCAAAGAAAGGTAGATTGACATTCGTTTTGTTTTGCTTTCTCTGTGACCTGCTTTTAGAAGTTTAAAATGTATCCATTTTGGAACTAGTCATTTATTTGGCCTCTTTTAGTAAGCTAACATATTTTTTCTTATGATACCAACTCAGCAGCTTCCGGACAAAAGAATGTGGGAAAAAAGGCTTTTTTAAAAATACTGTCTCTGCGAGGTCCTTCACGTTAGGTCTCTATTTCAGAAGTAAAAATAGTTTTATTGAACTCACAGGGGGCTAGGAGATTTCTCCTGACATCCACATGGTTCCCTTTGAAGATGATCTAGTGATTTTAGTTTTTAAGGCCAAATGTTTTCATTATTTAAAAAATTCATTGGCACAAAATGTCTTTGATCGGCCAACTATTATCCTTTCCTTTTATCTAGCCTAGTTATATGGAATTATTAATAAAATGAATCAAATACCTCTCAACTCTGAGGCTCTGCAGATTGTAACCATAGCTTTATGTTATTGTAAGCTAATTTTATTTTTTAAGATTTTATTTATTTGACACAGAGAGATTACAAGTAGGCAGAGAGGCAGGCAGAGAGAGAAGGGGAAGCAGGCTCCCTGCTGAGCAGAGAGCTGGATGTGGGCCTCAATCCCAGGACCCTGAGCTCATGACCTGAGCTGAAGGCAGAGGCTTAACCCTGTGAGCCACCCAGGTGCCCTGTAAGCTAATTTTAAAATAGGCTCCATTTTTTTTTAAAGCAAGGTTAAATAAAAAACCAAAACACACAACTCTACATCTGAATAAACAGTTAAAAAGGTGCCAGAGACATCTCGACCACATTCCCAAGTATGAGGAGTGTAAAAGGTGGTAGTGATGAATACGGTGGTTACATGGAGGATTTGAACTTTCTGTGTTAGATATTTTTGTAACATTTCTGTTACCAGGGCCTGAACTCACAATCCTGAGATCCAGAGCTGAGCAGAAATCAAGAGTTAGATGCTTGACCGGCTGAGCCACCCAGGCACCCTTCTATTTTTTTCTTTTTTTTTTTAATAAACAGCATTAGAAAACAAATTTTTAAAGATTTTTTTTTTTAAAGATTTTATTTATTTGACAGAGAGAAACACAGCCAGAGAGAGAACACAAGCAGGGGGAGTGAGAGAGGGAGAAGCAGGCTTCCCGCCGAGCAGGGAGCCCAATGCGGGGCTCGATCCCGGGTCTCCGGGATCATGACCCGAGCCGAAGGCAGTTGCTTAACCTACTGAGCCACCCAGGCGCCCCAAGATTTTTTTTTAAATGAAGAGTTACTTGGTTTCTTCCTCGTTAGGGAAGAAACAGTCTTCTTACCAGGGTTAGAACAATCTGCTTTGTGGTTACTTACAATATTCTGTAGCTTCTATGAATAAATCTAGGAATCCTTAAACATCCTGAAATTACATGAAAATATGTGTGTGCCTAAGTGTTTTCTTTGGGAAGCAGGGTTCGAATGATGTGGGTAATAGGGTCCATAATTCAAACATTCTTGTGAGTCTCTTTCTCTAGTCTTGCCCTCTCTGAGCTCCAAACTGCCTGTTGGGCTTCATTAGTTGGGTATCTGATAGGCTTCTCAAATCTAAGATGAATGTCCTTTCCTATTGTTGCTGTAACAAATCAGTACAGGTTTAGTGCCTTCATACAACATGAATCTTTTGTCCCACAGTTCTGGAGGTCACAAGTCTGAAATCAGTTTCACTGGGCTAAAATCAAGGTGTTATAGGTTTGCGTTCTGTCCGCAGGCTCTAGTGGAGAATCATGTCTGCTTTTTTAACTTCTAGAGACTGGCCACACTCCTTGGCTTGTAGCCCCTGGCTCTGTCCTCAGATCCAGCCTCATTGTATCATTTCTCTGCTATGCTTCAGTCCTTATGTCTTCTGCATAGTTGAGTAAACATCCCCAACTCTAACTCTCCAGCATTCATTTTACAAGAAAATTTGTGTTTCTATTGGGCTCACCCAGATAATCCAGCAGTATTTCTCCATCTCAAAATGTTTAACTTAATTATGTATGGAAAGTCTTTTCTTTTTTTTCTTTTTTTTTTTTTTTTTTTTTTTTTTTTTTTTTTTTTTTTTTTTTTTTTTTTTTTACCAGGTAAGGTCACATAGTCCAGGTTCTGGGGGTTACAACATTGACATCCTTGGGAGAATCCAGCCTACCACGGATTAGGTAGCCTGTCAAATCTGTTCCTCTAACGTCCTTCCTCATTTCATTTAATAGTATGACCATTCTGAGGCCAGTAACCTAGGACTCATTCTTGAGTTCTCTTTTCAGGTCCTTCTCTTTCCCATCCTTGTATAC
The DNA here is from genome assembly GCA_004023965.1 of Spilogale gracilis. NCBI lineage: Eukaryota > Metazoa > Chordata > Mammalia > Carnivora > Mephitidae > Spilogale > Spilogale gracilis. Next base: position 129,208 of record PITA01003307.1, read on the forward strand.
CAATTACCAATCTCATTATCCACATCCAATCCATCACATCATATCTGAGTCCAATCAAAGTATTATCTCCGTTTTACTCAGCTATATCTAGAATCTGTCTTCTCACTAATTTTCACTAAAATCAGAAGCTTTTAGCATTTTGGAGCCCTAGGCCATCATCCTGTCTTATTCTTTTCACTCCTGTGTGTAATAGTTAATTATAGTACAAGGTAGTGTGGGCTAGGTGTCATGTGCCACAGGACTAGACCCCAGTCACTTTCTCCTAATCACATGGAGAGGGGAAGTGAACACTTACGTGGTAGAAGATGCCATGGAGAGAATTTGAGTCAGTTGAGGGTAATTATCCTAAACAACAATTAGAATTTCTTAGTAAAGATTTCAGTCTTTTTTATTCTTATGACAGAGAACATTTTCTCTTAATGTTGATAGTAGGGAATATAATTAGTCTAACCTCTGGTTTTTTTGAGTGACTCCTTCCTCTTCCTCCCTTTCCTGAAGAAGACATATGTTTAATAAAATCCTCAGGTAGCTGATTTCTAGTATGTAAATACACTACACATAGTCAGATGTGGTGGGGAGAATAGTACAGCTTCAGAATGAAGTCAAGCATCTGAAAAGATAAAAGAGCCATTGTTGAAATAACATCAAAGTACAACCTCCACATTTTATTATTTTGCATACTTTTTCCATAATGTCCCCACATTTTGAGGGTGACTTTACAATTTAGTGAAATAAAGGAAGAATGGGTGATTACTTAAAATAGTCCCATTTGTTATATTAATGGAGGATCTGGAAATAGCTATATAATTCCCCCCCACACTTTTAGGGGAAAAAATTGCTGATTGGATTTTCAGCAGCCTTAGAGTACAGATTTATTTGTTAAGTGTGACCTTAGCAAATCCACCTTAGTTAAATTCCTCAAGATGTGAAAGTGAAAATGGAGCATATTAAATCAGATGTTCCAAGGAATAAAGTATTCTACAAATTAAAATTGATTTTTAAAGCAGAAACGCTGTTGAGCCCCCCTCCAAAATAGAGTGTAAAGATGTCCCTGTTTATTTCTTCCTCATTTGGTCATTTGTGCTGTCATTGACTAAATTTGTTACTAGTAAGTACTTGACATTTTAGTTGTGTGAATACAAATGTTTATTGACCACCCCCCCCCCAATGTGTACCAGTTGCTGTTTCATATATTGGGTTAAGCTTTACATTTTGTGTGTTAGCATTTGAAACAGAAAATGTACGTAGCTAATTTGAACTTTTTTTGAAATACAGCCATAAGAACTATTTAGAAAATCTTTAGAGAGTCCTAAATACATTACAGACTAATCATTTTTGTTTAATTTAAACAGAAGAAAAATTTCCCTGTTCTTAAAAATAGCTTCATTGAGATTTAATTCACACATCATATAGTTCACCCATTTCCTGTGAGTTTTTAAAATCATTTCCTAGGGCCCTTTTAGTCTGCTTTTTAGATATTTACTACTTCTTTTTCTTAATCAGTAGACAGAAATAAGTGGGTTGAGATTTATGAGAGAAGGGTATTTCAGGAATAGAGGGCAGATAAAACAAGGGCTGGGGGTAGAAGTGGGATGAAGGAAGACATTGGTTGGGGTAAGAATGTAAAAAAAACAAACGGGAAGTTAGGTAGGTGTCTTAATGATGAATTACAAAGTAGGTTGTAAGAAACCTGGGCTTGTGCTTTTCTTCACCTTGTGGGGCCCTATTGTAAGGGTAGTGTAGATGGGAAGTAAGGTAGACATCAACACATAGTCTTACAGAATCAAACCTTTTTCACTGATGCTCCAGGATACTGTATGTAGCCCTTGTGTTTTTCTCGTTAGTATGTTGGTATCAGATTCTTATTCTTTCTGCTTCTTGTCTAACTTGGCTACCATCTGACTACCCTCTCTGTCATCCTAGCCCCCTCATGGCTTCTGCATACTCCCAGGTGCTGTGGTATGGGATTTTCTGTTCTTTTCTTTTCATCATTCCCCTGCTCTTAGCTCTCCAATGCCTTCTCATTGCACTGAGAAAAAAATTCAGAGTCCTTCCAGGGGCCTTCCAGGCTCTGTAAGACCTGGCTTTAGCACCCTTTTCGGTCTCAGTTCATCCCCTTCTCCCTCTGCTCACAGTGTTCTAGCATTGCACTGGCCTCTCTGTTCTTCCTCACACACGCACCTAGCATACTTCTAGCTGAAAAACCTTTGTACTTGCTGTTCACTCTACCTAGGATGTTCTTTCTCAGGCTTGTTTGTTTTTCAGTCCTTCTTTATGCAGGCTCTATATAATGTCATGTCCTTAGGGAAATTTCCCTGACCACCCTATCTATAGCGGAACCCCCACCGTGATACTCTATCTGCTGCTTCTCTTCTCAGACTTTCCTATACATGACATTATAAGAAACGTTTATTTTTTATTTGATTATTGTCCCCCTCCCCCACTGGAGTGTAAGCTCCTTGAAGGCAGGCTTGATGTGTTGAATGTACTGCAGTATGTACTCAGTGGCCAGAATGGTGCCTAGAACATGGGGTGGGGGGGCACTTAATACTGTTGAGTGCATGTGAATACTATATGATGCGTATTTACACTTCCCAGAAGAAGGGAGCTGTTGGGTTGTCCAGTACTGAGTCTGGGCAGCTGTTTAATCAGGTGCTAATCCCTGGTGCATCCAACCAGTAGTGGCCAGGACTGTGAGGTCATGTGGTCCTCTTCTTTCAGTATCTTATTCTTTCCCTGTGAATGGTCTGGCCCCTCCAGAAGTTTTACATTTCACCTCTTGTTTTATGAGAAAAATTTTGCCAGATCTTATGCTGTAGAACAGTTCCTTCCTGAGAGTCTGCAGAAATGATAGGAAGCAGTATTTTTGGCCTTCTTGACCTTCTTTATGTCCTCTTGCTGTGTTGTCCTGGACCATACTTTTGTGTGCTTTCTCTTCTTGTTTGTTTTGATTTTAGTCTGTCCTTTCTCCACTGTTTTCCTTTCTTGCCTCTTTTATCTTTCTTGTTCTTTTTTCTCAGTTGCTATTTTGCTTTGCCTTGTATGTCTTTCCACCAGTTGCCTAGCTTAAATTCTTGCCTCCAGAAACCTTCCAGTTTACCTGTTGTGTGTACTCTTATCTCTCTTTTGTTTGTTATGGCTGGAGAGATATGAGAACAAAACTGAAACGTTTTTTCCCTCTTTTATTTAACTAATATTTGAAGGTCTACTTTGTGTAAGACATTGTGTCAGGTGCTGGACTACTTCCATAAACAAAATACCCAGGTTCTTAGTTGGGGAAACAAAAGGTAGAGTGATTACTATTCATTCATTCATTTGTTCAAATGAATTTACTGAAACTAGGATATAGTGGTTGGCAAAACCAAAAATTCTTACATTTTGGTATGTACATTAACTAGACAGTTACATAGACGAATAATCTATTACAGCTGTACTGAGTCCTACAAAGGAGGGCTCCATGGTCTTATGAGAGTATATATCGGGGGATTTGTTCTAGTCGGGAGAGTTGGGGACAGCTTTCTTAAGGGAAGTAAAAGGTGAGTTGAGATCTGGGGCACAGTAAGAATTAACTAGGCAAAGGTGGTAGGTGAGCAGGAGTAGCAGATATAGGAGTCCAGCACTGAGAGGGGATTTGTATTGAAACATAAGTATTGAAAGCATGGAGGGCAGGGTGCCATGAGGCTGAAGAAGCAGGCAGGGGTCAGAACCTGCAGGGCTTTGTCAGTACTCTTAAGGACTTTAGTCCTTGCCCTCTGAGCAAGGAGATGTCTTTGAAGTGCTGAAGCAGGAAAAATGAGGGTGAAATGTATTAAAGAACCTTTATTATTTTTTTCAATCTTTATTTTTAAAACACTGGTCTAAATGCTGTGGGGAGTAAGTGTCACTGAGTGAGGGAAAGGGCGTGGTCCGTAGTAGCAGTCCAGAAGAGAGATGGGGTTAATGGCTAGCAAGGATTTTAAGTTTCCAAATCTACCTTCATTTCCCATTAAAGGTATTTGTCCAAAAAGTTGTTTTTTGAAAGTTGACTTGCTGTGAAAGGCACACATGCAATCAAACGAAAATTCATTCATTCATTCAAAAAAAACCAAAAAACAAAAAACCACACCATTCAAATGAGAAATGAAGGATGATTTAAATAAAAAAGGAAGTGAATGGAACTATACTGGATATACTCAATAATCTAGGGTAAGGATAATGACTAAAATTGAGTATATAGTTTAGCTCTGAGCTCCTGGAAGCCTAGGTAAAGTAGGAAATCGTAGGTCATGGGATGGATTAACAAAAAGAAGCATGCTAGTTGAGCAAGGGATGTTATCTTGTCCTTATTAAACACTTAAATTACTTTATTATTGGAGTAACATTAAACAACCTGGGCAGATCTAGATTGAAACCTGCAACCTCAGTTCTTGAGATCATGGCATTAATCCATTTTTCTTGTAGTGGTTCACATTGGTATTTCAAAAAGTTAAAATTTTGGGAAAATACAGAGCTGAATTTTACATACACATTTTTTTATTTGATCCCTTGCGGAGGCAAAGTGTACGATAGTAGAGGAAGTGAGGAATATAGACAAGGTAGTAAACTTTTTTTTTTTTTTAATTTATTTTTGAGAGAGAGAGAGAACGCACAAGCAGGAGGGAGCAGCAAGCAAAGGGAAAGGGAAAAACAGACTCCCTGTTGGGCAGGGAGTGCCATGCAGGACTGGATCCCAGGACCCTGGGATCATGACTGAAGGCAGACGCTTAACCGACTGAGCCCCCCAGGCACCCCCACCGTCAACTCTTAATATATTTCCTTGAGGACTTTCCCATTTGCCTTCACAGATATTTCTTGCCCGCTTCTCCAGTAGCCCTGTTTGTGTCCATAATTACTTATTCCCAGAAGGTAACTTTCTTGCCTTGTAAGATTCATAGGGAGAATGCCATGCACAGAAGTGGCAGTCTTATTTCTCAGCTATTTACATTCCAACCACTAAAACACACTTTCAGAATAAAGACCTTGAAACCAAAATCATTTCTGATTCTTTTGATGAAGTGATCCAGGGTTCCCCATGACTCTCCTGGGAGTTCTCTGCTCATGGAGCTTAATTTCTTTGTGTTCCCACCTTGGCCAGTGGCTTTAGCTATACAGTCTACTCTCCTGGTAAAATATTAGGCCCAAAGGCACAGAAGGGTCCCAGGAGAGCCAGAGAGACCAGTATAGTAAGGTACAGGAAGTCAGATAAGTCCAAATGATTGGCACCCAAGATCTCAGCTCTTGAGATAGTCTTCTCAATCCATTTTTGATAGTAGATCACACTGGTGTAGACTCCAGGGAGAGATTCGGCACAGCCTAATCCCCAGCTTACCAGTCCTATATGGGTCCATACGCCATTAATACGACATGACAGGGGTCCCCAGAATCACCCTGAGGAAAGATAAAGGTCATTAATGTAGTGAAAAGGGACCTTGAAGAGGAAAGTGGTCACAAGAGGCGGAGAGTTCCTTAGAACGGGGCAATGGAACCCATGGAGCTGGAGAACTCTAGAGGGAGCTTTACTTCTGCATTAGGGGAAGATCATGGGAATTCTAGAATCATAGAATTTGAAATTGGCAGAGACCTTAGCTAAATGTATTAGTAGTTTCAAAATACTCATCTGTGATAAAAAGAAATTAATGTGATGAATTTTTCCCCTAAAGGCAAATTTATTACAATTGATGAATTGTCCTTATTTTTCTATTCTTAGGGTCTTACTGCCTTTTTTATTGTTAAAATAATATTTTCTTATGTAAAATCATAGTGGTTGATGGTTTGTCTCAATCTTGCTGTCTCTTTTTCTAACGGCTTTATTGAAGTATAATTCATATACTACACAATTCACCCATTTAAAGTGTACAATTGAATGGTTTTTAGTATATTCACAATGTTGTTCAACCATCACCACATTTCCATCACCCTCACAAGAAACCCCATATCCATTAACAGTCATCCTCATTTCCTCTCAGCCCTAGGCCACTTGGTAAATAATCTGCTTTCTCCCTGTATGGATTTGCATGGTCTGGACATATTGTATAAATGGTACCATATGATATATGATCTTTTGTGTCTAGCTTCTTTCACTTAGCTTACTCTTTTCAAGGTTCATCCTTGTAGCATCTATCAGTGCTCCATTCCTTTTTATGGCTGAGTATTATTCCATTATTTGGATATACCACATTTTGTTTAGTCATCAGTTGGTGGGCATTTGGATTATTTTCACTTTTTGGCTATTATGAATAATGCTGCTATGAATATTCATGCGTAATTTTTTTCTGTGGACATGGTTTTATTTCTTTTGAGTATATACCTAAAGTAGAATTCCTTGGTAGTATGGTAACTCTGTATATAACCTTTTGAAGAATAATAATTCCAAAGCAGCTATACCATTTTACATTCCCAGTAGGAGTATGAAGGTTCCAATTTATCCACATCCTCATCAACTCTTGTTATTATCTGCTTTGATAATAGCCATCCTTGTGGGTATGAAACTGTGTTCCATTGTTGTTTGATTGCAAATAATGAATATACAGTTAGGATATCTTGGCAGAGATAGAGAAGAGTATGTGTGCGTGTGTGTGTGTGTGTGTGAGAGAGAGAGAGAGAGAGAGAAGGAGAAGAAAAAGAGGGAGAGAGGGAGGAAGGGGCGGAGCGAGAAAGAGAGAGGGAAAGGAGATAAAACCAAGTAGTCATTCTAGGACTAAAAATAAAATACATGAAAATATGTGAAGAAAACTTTCACTAGATGAACCTAACACTAAAACATAGATGACAGGAGAGAGGCAATGATCTTGAATATAGGTTAATTTATAAGTATCCAATTTGAAGAGCAGAGAAAGGTAAAAAAAAAAAAAAAAAAAAAAAAAAAAAAAAAAAAAAAAAAAAAAAAAAAAAAAAAAAAAATAATATAAAAAAAAAAAAAAAAAAAAAAAAAAAAAAAAAAAAAAAAAAAAAAAAAAAAGTATCAGATACAGTGTGAAAATATCAAAAGGTGTAACCTACATTTTCTGTTTCAACTAGAAGAGAGAAAATGAGGCAGAATATTTGAAGAAGTCATGAATGAAAAAAATTCTCAAGTTTTGATAAAAGATAAAAAAACAGATTAAAAAAACAGTGAATCCTAAATAGGATAAATACAAAGAAAATTACACCTAGCACATCACATTCAAACTTTTTAAAAAAGAGTTATTTATTTATTTATTTATTTATTTAATTTAGAGAGCATGCATATGTGCAAAGGGAGGGGTGGAAGGAAAGAGAGAGAGAGACATCACACTCAAGGGAGAAAGACAAAAATGACAAACGCTTCTTCATTGGACAGTTATGATCAGGACATAGTGGAATGACATCTTTTGAGTGTAGAGTGAAGTGTTCTTAAAGTTGTCAGTTCTGTGTCAACCTCTTAATATATTTATAAATATATACAAGTTTGTGAAAACCCTAGTAACCAGTGGTTAACATTTCTCTAGAGCAAAAGTTGAAGAGATTAAATTCATCGATAATTCAGCATGACACAAGAATTATCAGAACTTTTGTCTCCTGATTCCCAATCTACTGTTGTTTACATAAACCTGGTTCAAAATTAAAGTCTCATAATAAAAAAAAAAAAAAATTCAAGAGCAAACCCTAACCTTGCAACTATCCTTCATTTTAGTTATATCACCAGCACATATCTTGTCGGCTTGGATGACTGGCTCTGATTCTGGCAGCATGGAACCATTTGGGTTGTAGAGTTGTTCACAGGCCTTGTGGTCAAAGATGGGTATTTCTGCTTCCTGGAGGATGGAGGGGAAACCACTATCTGTAAAGATAGAAAGGAATGAAAGGAGAGCAATCTGGAAAGTTGCAAGGGCAACATTCAGTATAATTTGCAGAAATCTCTGAATGGGAATCCAAAAGCAGAATACAGTCACTTTCCAAACATATTTGCTAATGCAGGAATACTTTTGGTAAATTTAATGTTAACACAATGGAAAATTCAAAATTATTTCTATTGGTTCTATGTTTTTTCTAATGTCCCAGTGTGGGATATTCCTCATGTTCTAAAGAAAGAGTAATTCTGATACAGTTTGATTCAGTAAAGCTCTGAGTATTTGAAGTACTCCAAAACTTCTTCCTTTCCTATTTTTATGCTCCCAGATAATTTCTTGTCTTCACTCCTCCTGGGAAAGAGTTGACCTAACACTTTAAAAACAGATTTTCAAAGACACTAGGCTCTTTCAGACTTTAGGTAACATTAACCTTTGTTTCAAAAAAGTAATTATGTGTTCAAATTGTTAGTATCTGCTCTTACAACTATAGCTAGACTGTGGGCAGGATCTAAAAGTAAATAAAATAGACATAATAAATGTGAAAAAAGATAATTTATTTGAAGACATATAGATAATATCAGTGGTTGGGGTCTATTAAAAAATATTTGCCATAGTATTGGTATGCTTAGAATGCAAATGTTCTGGAGTGGGTACAGAGGGTGGATAACACAACCCCTTTCTTTACCCATTCTCACCTTCATCTTCCTTAACATTTCCCCATCCCGTCACCCAGCAAGAGGCTGGAATTTTCAACTGCTTTGTGATACGGGGCAAGCAGATGGGCAGGATCAAAGAAGTGAAGGTGACTCTAGAGATCAGTTTCAATAAGGCCATGTCTGTAGTTGTATGTTGCATTTGGGGATGGGTGATAATTCTGAACACACGATGCTTCACACTTTGACTTGGTTGGTCTATCTGAATTGATCCCAGCTGTACAGTATAGAGCAAAGGAATCCATCTCCTAAGGGGAATAGAAAAGGGAGAATAAAAGTGAACCGTGTTCAGGTGCTGCAGCTGGGTGAGAACAAGCTGCCTGTGTGTAGCACTAAGTCTCTAGACAAGAAAGGATGGTAATAGACCTCGAAGGAACCAGGCTACTTTCAACTTGGACTAGGGTTGATTTGTTGCTGTTTCTCCTTTTCTCTCTCCCTAACCACTTTTCTTTTATTGTCTCCTGTCTCTGTGATCTCCTCTTATATGCTTATGGCCAGAGTTTTGTCCTGTATTTTCTCCCATTGTCTTGGGGATTCTTCTGTGTTAAATCCCCCCTTTTTTCCTGATTCCATGTTTTCTTGTTTTTCTCTCCTTGATTTTAGTGAAGCACGTTCTCCCAAGGCTTTCTGAGAAAATGTACATGAGTGGTAATATTTTTGCTGTTTTGTATATTTGAAAATGTCTTGTTTCTAACCTATACTTGATCAATAATTTGCACACGGGTAGAATTCTGAGTTGCAAATCATTTCCTCCCAGCATTTTGGAGTTCTTGCTCTATTTTCTTTGAGCTTTCGATAGTGTTATTGAAAAGTTCTGCTGTTTTGGTTTCTATATGTATTACGTATCTGTTGTTGCATAACAAGTTACCACAAATGTAGAGGCTTAAAACAAACAAACATTTATCTCACAGTTTTTGCGGGTCAAGAATCAGGTGTGACTTAGGTGGGTGCTTCTGACTCCTCTCTCGCAAGGCTACAATCGAGTTGGTCTGCAGTCATCTCGAGGCTTGACTCAAGGAGAATCGTTTCCAAACCCCTCCTTGTGGTGGCAGGCCTCAAGTCTTTACTAGCTGTTGGCTGGAGACAGCAGTTTCATGTGAGCCTCTCCCTAGGACTACTCTCCACATGGCACCTTCCTTCTCCTACAGCAGTAGTTCTGAGAGACAGCGAGCTCCGATTGTGTTTGTGATCCAGAAAAGCTTAAGATAAAGTTCCCTGGCTGATGTTTAGGAAATGATTTGACACGAAGAGAAGTTTCTAATACAGTGCCTATCCCTGTCCCTGTCATTTCTTTTTCTACCTCTGTGTCTTGTCCCCAGTCCAGGGTGATGTTGGGTTTCCTTCTGCCTCCTCCTCTTACCACTTTGGGTTTTTTATTTTTGTTTTTTTAAGGTTTTATTTATTTATTTGAGAGAGAGAGAGAGAAAGAGAGAGAGAGAGATTGCAGGCAGGGGGAGGAGCAGAGGGAGAGAGAGAGAGAAAATCTTAAGCAGACTCTGCGCTGAGCACAGAGCCTAACATGGGGCTCAATCTCATGATCATGACCGGAGCCTAAAACAAGAGTCAGACACTTAACCAACTGAGCCACCCAGGTACCCCAATCTGTCTTACCACTTTCATTTGTCTCTTGGTTCATTCATGAAATCATTCAAGTATTTACTGAGAACCTGTCTGTGTGCTAGCCACCAGGACCAAGACTTACGTTTTTAAGCAGTGTGCTGCTGTCAATATCCACCTGTCACTGATGAGGGACCCTCCACAGACATAGTTCTGGCCCAAGTGCACGCTGACTTGCCAAGGCCAGTGCCCTGCAACAGCATCCTGGCCACCCACAATACGGCCTGAGTATAGAGGTCTTCCACACACTAGAGAAAGGAGAGACGGACATGTAGAACTTGGTGTCCTGTTCCTCTTGCCCTCATCTTCTTATCATCCTCAAACTCCCATCTGTTCCTAGGACTTGAGTCCTCCCTTGCCTCCAGCCTCCATCCTATCCCAGTTCCAAATCTAACAGACTAGGTAGAGACCACTCACCTGATTGCAGATCTTTCTTTTTGGGGGAAGAGCTTGGACAAGACCCTAAGACAGGCACCATATCATTAATATACAATTAATATACAATAATGCATTTTATATCTAGAGTCACTGAACGGAGAGGATTTCCACATATTTAAATTTGTCAGATTTGTATTATAATGGCCAGATTTTTTATGAACATCTACCCATTAGTGGCAATCTCAAAAATTACATACTGACCTGTCTTCTTTAGCAGCACACATGGAATGTAATTTAACTTTTACTGAAGATTCAGGATTGTCAGCAAGAATATCAAGAATATTAGGTTGTAAACACAGTGATGCCTTCAAGTGCTTTTGAGGTTAATGAGCTGTTTTCTTCATCTGAATTGGCATTTTGCAGCATTTGTGTATCTTTTTTTTTTTTTTTTTTTTTGCTACCTGTTACCTTTCTCCTACTCCCTACTTTTAAATCATCATGGGCCAAAAAAAATAAGTGAACAAGCTTATGCCTGAAATCACTCAAGAGTATTGATACTTCCAGTCCCCCCTGCTTAAAATCCTCTTTTCCTGGACGTTTGTAGATAAGTCACTCAGCTCCTTCATGGCTTTGCTCAAATGATTCCTTAGTGAAGCTTCCTTGACTACCCTATTTAAAATTCCACCACACCTACTGCCCCCGCGCTCCTGCTGCCCCTGTCCTTTCATAACATTTAGGAATTTATAACCTGCTTTAAAATTTATGTATTTAATAAGTGCAGTGATTATAAGCCCCAGGAGGAGAGGGGTCTCTGTTTTGTTTACTGTTTCACATATAGTATCCCTTTAGGACTTCTTCGGGACACACTCTTCATTAGTAATGTCCCATGGTGAGTGTCATATTATTCTATATGATAACTTCTTCCACCGAAAACTTCTGCCCCTCCTCCTGCTGCCCCGGGCCCCCCTCCACCAGAGGCTCACCCAGTAGAAGGGACAATAGGAAGGTGCTGCCAGCAGGGCCCATGTCTTGGTCCTCAGAATCAGTACTTTTTGTTTCCTGAAGTCAAGCTCCCAAGGAGAGGTCCTCTGGGGAGCAGCCAGAGAAGAGGGATGGGACTAGATTCTCCTGGATGAATTCCTTTGGTTCACCCCCCTTCCCCTCTGGTATTCACCCCAGTGTCAGGCACTGAGGGGAACAGACTTCAGAAATGGCAGTGGCAGGATGCAGGGGGAGGAGCTGGAGCCTGAGGTGCCCCCTACTGTCCAGGGAAAGCAGGATGTCTGGGGTTCCTGCTTCTGGAATAGAGGATGTGGTAGCTGTCTGCACAGGGAAAGTCAGAGGGGATCAGGAAGAACAGGACCCTTTCTCTAGCAAGAAAGTAGAAGATGGACAGGATTTTTTAAAAGCAAAAAATGGAAACGAGGAAGTTAACTTAATTCCTGGCTAATTTTTCCTAATTTTTTTGTTTTCTTCTTTGTCACTATGTTATCGGTTCTTGACCTTTTGGCTAAGAGCAAGTGTAGCATCTTTGTCATAGTGTTAGCTGTAGAATATAGGGCAAGTCAGATTTTCTGGGAAATAGGTTAAGAGATTTGTGTGCAGAAGTTTATTGAGGAGTAGTCTTGAGGGGTGGTTGGGGACAGAAGCGGGATGGAAGCAGGATTGGGCAGAGAGAGCTGAACTGTAACTCATTTGCATACGGGCCACAGCCAATATCACAAGTTGCTCTGGAGCTGGGGTGGCTCTTCACAGATGTCCTGAGTGGAGACAAGAAGGCTGGGCCTACAATCGCCAAACTGTGGAAAGAGCCAAGGTGCCCATCAACAGATGAATGGATAAAGAAGATGTGGTACATATATACAATGGAGTACTATGCCTCCGTCAGAAAGGATGAATACCCAACTTTTGTAGCAACATGGACTGGACTGGAAGAGATTATGCTGAGTAAAATAAGCCAAGAAGAGAAAGTCAAGTATCGCATGG